>PNEQ01075575.1:0-31861 GCA_003012365.1 Medauroidea extradentata
TTATTGCTGCCAGTTCTGCCCTTACTCGCCGAGCATGGGCAGAAATGGCAGTCATTTCTGGCAAAACTGGCATCTGCTAGTCCCACCCGAACAGCATACCAAAAAAACACTTCCGGTAAAACGAACGCCTTCTGGCAGAAAACTAGCAGAACTGGCACAAAACTGGCAGACTGGCAGACCACGCGAACAAACCTCTAGTCTGGCTGATTTCTAGCTTCAATTTTTTAACTAATGTAATGCTAAAAATGAACACTTTGCATATATTGCTGATTGTTTTCAATCGGCATATAATTATAATGCTAAAATCTGTAAAACACAAAAGAAAGAGACTCATTGAACAAGACGTAGCGGGGAAATACCCTTTCTTCGTGCCCTTACAACGTTGCCAACAACGTCACTTTACTCACTTTGTTTAGCGTGCTGGTGGGGACTGCTTACTTAACATTGTATTGACTCGGTGAAAACGGAAGGTTAGTGTATATTTTAAACTTTAAAATATGATACTAATGGATTTAATTGCATACCAATGCTGAGATTTTATCATACTATTTATTGTGGTGACTTTTCATAATGCATTTTCGTCGCACTCGTAGCACGCTGCAAGTTGCAGGCTAGTGTTATTTATATTACAGTGCGAATTGAGATAGAAGTTGTATTGCATGCAGTGGAGAGTGAACACGTGCTTGGAAATGCGAATAAAAAAAATTTTTCTGCAAGGTAGCCTCTTTGCATTGACCGTAAAGTAGCCGTATAGAAATAACAGTAACCGCACCGTAACAAATAGACAGGTTTCTATCCCTGTTACGGTCTTACGGCGGCTTAAGTAGCGGTACGGTATGTTGTAGCATGCATCTCTCAAAAGTGTTCAATTTTTACGGTTATTTCTTACGGCGATTCTAGCACGACCTTCATGCTTATTACGTTGCGGTTATGTTATGTAACCTATTGAAGATGGCTTAGGTTTGTTCAGTCACGTGACTAACTGCATTAGATCATCCGGTTATATCTAAAAGCCTACCAGATAGTCAACGTCTCCGGAATTACTGACATATACAGAACATATCAATTCTCTGCTACTCTCTTTCAGTGGGACAAGGTGAGACCTCTAGTGATGCTATCTGAACTATCTAAACAGTACTTCACACGTTTAGCGCTGCTGTCACGTGCTTTTTTTTAAATGTTAAAACGAAATATACTAACGTATGTATGTCTGCTACGTATGTTCGTACGCCAAATAATAAATAATTTCATTTCGAATGTCTTCGTAAAACTTGCGTTCGTTAACCACGCATACAAAATCAGCTGGTGGGAAACATTAAATAAAGTTGTAATACACCGTTCATTGAAAATAAAATTAAATATACATAAAACTGTTATATGAAATGCATCACTTATCGATTAAGTACAAACAGAATTTTGATTCTTGACCACGAAGTACTTGACTAACTTGCTTTGAGTTGCAGTCTGTCTGAACAACAAGCGCTACCTATCATCACGGTAACGAAGCTACAGCACAACTAGCGCTACCTACACGGGGATAAAGTAACTGAAATTGGTACTTGTTTTGTTACATATAGTAAAACATAAAATAATGATATTGTAATAGATAAGTTGAGAATTAAGTGATGGAACGTTGATTCAAAAGATCAAGTAGATATACGTAATACAAAATAAAAAGTTCAAAGTACCACTTGGTTTTGAACTTTAAATACAGCTACAGAATTATTTGTCGTCGGCTGGGAGTCGTGGCGTACTCCTGTAATCCAGCTACTTGGAAGCCGGGAGCAGTGGATGATCTGAGGCTGGGAGCACTGTTGCTCAGCTGCCCATGTTGACTGGGTGTCCGCACTAAGCTCGGCATCAATATGGTCGCCCTTGGGGAGCCTCGGGTGACCAGGTTGGTTGAGGAGGGGCGAATCGGGCCAGGGGGGAAACCCAGCAGCCAAAAGTCCCCGTGTCGAGCAGTAGTGGGATAGCACCTAGGAGTGGGTACTGGGTGGCAGCCTGGCCAATACGACCAGACCTGATCCTTTTTTTATTTTTTCCTCATTATTAATTTACTCGATACTTAAAAACTCCATGGCCAGTTTGTAGGTACACTATTTTTAACCTTTAGTTTGGAAACATTATTAAGTCTCTATGGAAAATGTATGAGGACTTTTTAGTGTTGCACACACAAATTTTAATGATTTTCTATGGTAGTAACTTAAAAAGTGTTTTGTTTCAGTTTAAAGCCTACATTTTTCTTTGTATTGGTGCATTAAGGCCATTTTATGACGAAACTAAGGCCTGTTTGAGAAAAATACTTGCAATGTACATTAAAGTTATCTATGATGGTATTATATCACTATGTGCTGTGTCTAAAATTTTGACTATTAAAAAGGCTTAGTTGGTATTTCAGCATATAAAGCAGAAACTGTTAACATTTGTCATATTTTAGTTACTGTAATCTTTTGTTTTCAGAAAATGAAGTTCTTCTAAACCCAAACTGCCAAGTTGGTGTTCTACATAATTATATACAAAATATGGTACAACTATCACCAAATGTTGACCTATCAGCTGGGTGTAGGTATTCAGATACTAGTTTAGTAATTGACCTTGTGTAAGCTCAGTCCAGCACAATTACATTATGCATTTTCTGTACCACAGTTTTGACAACTAACATACAACTACCGGTACACTGAGAAATTCCTCCAAATTTTAATGTGTAATAAACAATACAGTATCTAAAGTGTAAGGTTAAAAAATCACATAAACCACCTTAAAAACTTTTTTTAAAAATTTCTTTCTATCGCAATTATCTCCCTTATGAAATTTCACACGCTGTAACACTTATGTCAAATAGTGTGGAAAATATTCCCATTGGGCAAATTTTATAGATACGGGTACGGTAACTACCTTAATTCTATGGCTACAAGCTTGGTAGTTAAAAGTCACAACTATGCTGTCAATTTTATCAGTGCTGTAATTTGATGTCCTAATCATTTCGGCTTGATGAAATATCGGCAGAATTATTGGTGTAAAAGGGTAGAATATACAGAAACTACGTGTAATGTACTGAAACTAGACCTTAACTCAAACACTAACATGTGGACCTCCCTCCATCCCATCAATATGTGTGGTGCAGTACAGGGGCGTAGCCAAGGGGGGATTAGTGGGGGTCAGAACCTCCCCCTTAGCCATAAAAAAAAATTGAAAACATTCATGTAAAAAATGTGTAATGTTTTCACTTATTGAAATTTCTTAATTTAGTAACGAAAACAGTTTAAAAAGCCTTATTTTGGGCCCTAAAATCTAAACATTTTCTCGGTGGAGAACCCTCGAACCCCCATTTCAAAGTGGTGATAAATTGAAAACATTTCATACTAAAAAATTTATAATATTTTACCAGTAGTATTTACTCTATCTGTAGTTACGAAAACTTCTAAGATAACACTATTTTGCACCTCAAAATCCATGTTTTCTCGGGAGAGGAGCCCATCTTTAAAGGGGCGGAAAACTAGAAACATTTCATATTTAAAAATTAATAATATGTTTACGATTTGCGTAGACAATTTTAGGGGAAAAAACTGCTAAAATAAGCACCTTAAATTCCAGAATTTTCTCGGGAGAGTACCCCCGAATCACCATTTCAAAAGGGTAAAAAATTAATTATGTTTTATGTTTTAAAATTTTAATATTTTCATCAACAACATATACTCTATTTTTAGTTACTAAAACTGTTAAAATAGCACTATTTTGCACCTTAAAATCCAAATTTTCCCAGGGGAGGGCCCCCGGATTCCTGCTTTAAAGAGGTGGTTGGTGTTTCTTCACAATATTCCCAGGCCAAAATCCCTCCCTTTCACAAATCCTGGCTACACGTCAGTAACTTATGCTATGTGTAGCTAGCAGCAGTGGTGAGACAAGGGTCTGCCACCCTTCGTTAACACAAGAACAAACTATAATACATTGGTCCAGACCTGTACTTCTACGACAGTGATTTTCACATGTGTCACAACAAAAACTACTATTGAAAGACAACAGAATGCACCTTTATTTACGTTAGATCGTAATTTATATCATTAAATATAAAAGATATCCTCTGTGGAAATTTTCTACTATTTGCTACTACAATATTTCGAGGTAAATTTTTACTGTCGCACTCCGTGTGATATAACTTCTTGCAAAGTACATAAGTTACTGTTTGCAGGTGTGCTGGATTTATGTGATATGAATGGGAATTTACAGTTTCTATGGGAGAGAGAGCCAGCAGCAAATGGCATTGAAACAGACCTGTTTATACCGCGGGCAAGTTACGTTATTGTGCTTTTTGACCGTAAGTATACTAACTATATTTTTTACATTTATAAACAGCAGATATTTGAATGCATCTATCCTAATAAATCAATCTTATGTAATTTTTTTATTGAATTGAGCTGATGCATTAAAACTCAAATTATTTATAAATAAGCACTGTTAACAGTAATAGATACTGTATAAAAATATATGGATTTTATACTTACACTATCAAGATTTAGTCTGTAAATATTTATTATGTTGGCAGAGCTTACATTTTCTATTAAAAAAATATACGGATATGTAAATATTTGTTGAAATGGTGGGGCAAAATCAAATTATGAAATTGAAATGGATATTTCAAAAAGGGCAGAATAGCAGACAGCAATAATTTTTATTTTCCAGGAGAAACATAAAGATGATTTCGTCCGAAAGTAGGGTAGGATTCATCATTTGCGATTTTTACATTTTCTTTCCAGTAAAAATTTCACCGATGTGAATTTTACCATAATTTGGAAATAAAATCCCTTTTATGCCTCTCCTGTTTTCTGTTGTTGGGCCCTTCTTGAAATACCCTCTCCAATTACTGCTCTGATTTCAGTGTTGTCAAATGCCTAGTTCTTTAATTATTACTTTCAGTAGATGATACCTTAATTACCTTCCTCTACTATCTCCACGAAGAAACATTATTTTAACGTACATTGACATGACTTTTTCAGGCCATGAAGATGGTAGCTTGGGCAAACCAACACCACTCATACCTTCGGGTACATTGAAAAATACCCTTTCTTCCAAGATACGCCTTAGCTTTCAGGCAAGATCAAAGAAGAACAGCAAACAAGACAAATTAACTAAGGTATTATCTGCTTTATTAAAACTTCTAAGCTCAAAAAAAAATTTACTATGTAGTTTTTCAAACCGTAACTTTAAAATGACAGAGTTACTATAGTTTCGTAGTTTTTAGACTGGCTTATACAACAGTGATGTTACATTCACATAATTATCTTGAAGTACTTATTGTTAACACCAGATAAATTAACCAACACACAGTGTTATTGAATTATGATTAACATCAAAACACCAGAATCGTAACTTTTGCAGTGTTGTCCGAAGGACACTCATGTATGTCTCCCTCCTGCGCCTAGCTGCAGAATTCAACAAATGCGCTACTAGCGTGATGTACATCAAACATAGAACATAGAAGTACAGTGACTACATTGTAGGCCTTCAACAATACAGCTGTCCTGGTTGACTTAGACAAAGAAGCCAGGCTAAGCTGAATATTACCAATACCAGGAAGAATTCTCTTCTCTGCTAGACCAAAACCTTATCTTGTTACGTGGTAGAAATTAACTACTATATCTGTTGATACTCTAAATTCCCAACACTGCCTCAATAACTTATACAGTACAAAGAAAAAAATTCTTACACATGGACATTAAGAGAACTAAGACGACCCACACACGTAAGACATCAAAAGACATACAATTCACTGTATTCAGCCCTGTTTATATGGCTAAGGAACTGTTCTGTGAGGAAAGACAGGAAGTAGGGAACGAAGGAATGCAGGTGGGAAAGGGAGAAATCTAACAAGAAAGCAGAAAGAGGAGCAAAAGGAGAGGATACGGATTTGGCAGGGACACAGACATACAGGAACTTAACATATTTTGATAAAGCATGTTGCTGAATACAAAAAAAAAAAAAATATAAAACAAGAAATTTATTGGATGTTATCAGTACACATACGTCATCCTATTGGTAAAAATATTTTAAAATCATTTTGAAGTGGAGGAACATGACCTTTTGTACTTCCCCCTCCCAACTTACAAGGACAAAGGAATTCAGTGGTGGGTGGGCGTGTGTGCTTATGTATGGACAATTCTGTATGTATACAGCTACAGCATGAACATAGACATTGTGTATATGTAGACGGCACAGTTAATACAGCGGTTAGCACACTCGCTACCCACCAAGGTGATTCCCAGCTGGGTCAAACTTTGATTTATCACACATGGGTAAAGTGACAGATGTTGGGTATTCTTGGTATAATCCCATTTTCTCCGACCTTCATATTCTGTCGCTTCTTCACCGCAGGAAATTATTTCATGTCATCTTTCAAGACAAGCAGATGCCGAAAGGCATCCATTCAGAAGCCTACACTCGTGGTGCGATACCCTCCCCATATAATATTTATGGTTAATATACTGCAACGCAGGTCTACCATTCCTGATTAAGTGAGCACTTTCAAAATAAATTTTTTCCCCTTTCAGAGAATATGTATCTTTCCACCATTTGTTGATGTAATAAAACCAACCAGTGTAGAGATTTCACAATCCTCATAAGTTAACATCTTGAGGTCACACTAAAATATACTTTCTGTTTATTACTTTTGCACAAGACAGGCTTCAGAAGTGCTCATTTTACTGTGAACTGCCTATAAGAATGTTTGGGTTTGGCACCATCTTTGAATACCCGTAAATTCATGAAATTGCTGTAGTACTAATAAGACACTACAGGTAACAGTAACTAAACTTGAATCATCAAAATGTTAGTACGTCCTTGAAGACTAATGCAGTATATCTCTGTTCAGATGTTTCTGGAAAGGTTGAAAATTATATTACTATTGTTCAGGAAAAATATCTTTAAGAAAAAGTAACATTGTGATTGAGTAGATGTGCACATGCGTGTGAGTGTATACATATGGTGAAAAAATTTCAAGGCCACTGGTCCCTAGTTATGCTATTTTTAGTAAATTTTATTTTTTAAATCCCAAAAGGGAGCAGATATCACAAAACCGTTACATATATATGTTGGAAATTGTTTGTAATATGTAGCCTAATTTTTTTCAATACATACCTAACTTTTTATAATTTTGGCGAGTTATCATACATACCTAACTTTTTATAATTTTGGCGAGTTATCAACTTTAAGAAAATTTAATTAAGTATGTAATTAGCCAAAATTATAGAAACTCATGTTTTGAAAAAATTTGGCTACATAGCACAAGGAGTTTCCAACATTTTTATGTAACTTTTTTGCAATATCTGCTCACTTTCAGAATTTTAAAAATTAAACTCACAAAAACACCACAAATAATAAACCTGTTGCCTTAAGGCCTTGTTACGGAGTTTTGCAGTGATTTCGAAAATATTTTTTTTATTGCTACCTAATACTCATATCAAAATTTTGCTGCACAGTTTTGACACTTATATGTTATAATTTGTAGCTGAATTTTTTTGTAGAATTATAATGAATGGTTTTTTACATGTCATTACCCAAAGTACCACGTTTTTCGTCGTGAAAATAAGCAAAAATTAAGGAAATTATTTTTTTGCTGGCGAATGGTACATTATTTTAAAAAACGCATCCACAGCATTGTGCATCGTGTGATTGCACATTGACTCAAATTTTTTTCAGAATTTTGGTTAAAAATTATTTGAGTTATTGGCACCAGTCTGAAAACAACTCGGGAACAAGCCCTTAAGAGGGATGGTGCACTAAAGTAGTGAATTTTCACAATTTTCAACATAACTTTTCCCCCTCACTTATAATTGAAAATAAAGGTTCGACAATCCGGAAATGAGACTTTTGTACAACTTATATTACTACATAGTAGCATACTGTCTTATTTTTGGAGCAGTGATGACAGATAGGAAAAAAGAGAAATTTTTCCTATCTGCCATCAGTTTTCCAAAAATAAGAAAGTATGTGACAATGTAATAAAGAAGGTGTACAAAAGTGTAATCTATGGATTGTCGAGCCTTGATTTCATATAATAAGCGAGGGAAAAATATTTGTGTCGAAATTGTGATAATTCTCTGCTTTGGTGCTCTATCACCTTTAAGACCCTTCAACAATAAAATTATTAGTTACATGGGAACTATTTAACAGGATTTCACTGTGCAATATAGTCTATACAGTAGAGGTTTGTCGTATTCTGGCATTCCTCTTGTGAGACAGATGTCTGGTAGCTGTGTTGACCTTTATGTTGCTGTGTAATGAGAATTGACACTTATGGCAGTAATTGAATTAGTACATGGGGTTTGTTTTGTTGGTAACAGTTAAATGAGTTGTGAAAGAGTGTGGAGTTGTGTTATGTTGCATTCAGTGATGAGAAAAATGCAAGTAAAATGTAAATAAATAAATAATTGTTGGCCTAGTGCATTCAATACAGCAGTGTTGTTATTTTCAGTATTACCTATTCCACATACATAATTTACATAACAACACTTTAAACTCTGTCGACTTTCTGGAAAAACTTAGTCTCTACAAACTTCATTACACTTTTATTTCACAATACAAATGCCAACATCAGGCAAATATATGCTTACAGACTATACCTTTCATAACATTAAAAAGAATTACCTAAGTACAGTTAAAAAAAAAAGCACTGACAATGTACTTAATATACAAAATTGTTACAGAGAAGCAAAAGTGCAGCAAGCAAGACAAGCACCTGAAGAATAGTACTGCAGAAGTGAGTCTAAATGAGAAAATATAAGTCACTGTGCTACCAAAATATTTTAATCACTGCTACAAAATTTAAACTTTATTACATACCATTGCAATGTATGTACTGCCAAGCAATTATGAAAGCAAGGAAAAAATGTTTGTCTACTTGTATAAAATCATTTAATAATAACTAAATAAAGTGTTATGTGCATAACATAACAGTATTAAAGAAAGTTTAAAAAAATAGGCCACATGGCTGCGTGACCATGTCATCATGGCCAAGTACGTTACATCCTGTGTAGTAACATAAAATTTTCTCTGCAGTCGCATGGCTACGTTGCTTAGTGCCCAGGGGGCCTTTAAGGAATTACATGTTGCTGTCTATTCAACATGGATTAGTAATTTAGCGAACCTACATATCTGCCATTACCGACTCTCTTGCTACTCTCACCCATCTAAGCATACTCATGCTAATAATATCCACGCCCAGATTAGAAATAACCATCTTAGAAGCAGCGGGCTACTGACTACGTAGTTACCTGTTAATACAGTAGATAATATCCGTACTTGTTTTATAACTGTTTTTCTCAGTACAGTCCACATTGCTATAGGAACTTTTAGACTTTTTTATTTTCTTCAATAGCCAGAAAACTGTGAGTGGGTAAATTTTTTAATGCTCAAACACACTAAAACACCTACTCATATGTTTTGTCCCTTCATTTTAACTCTTGTAGCAATATCTTCATCTCATTGCAGATTTTTTTGGCCAAAAGCAATATCATAAAATATGTACTGAATATATGTAACTTTAACATGTACATTCCCTATCTTTGTTCTCGCCAGGTCTCCAGAGTAGATGAGTAGATAGGCAGTGCCTAAAATGGAGGTGCCAAGAGCCGAAATATCCGTTTTCATTGCCTGTGCAAAAAATGTCAGAGGCCAATATATCGGCTGTGTATTTTCAAAATATAATTTACAGGTTTTTTATTTTTAAATAAATTTTCCTAGAAAAAAAAATATGTTTAGAATTGCAATGGATTAAGCGAACCTTTAATTGCCAGTAGAAATTTTTTCCAGCATGATTACTTTGAATCACATAGAGTTATGTATTTCAATTTTAATAAATAATTGAAAATTTCTGAAAAAAATATTATGACATTTTTCACATATCTACCCCGAAGAAAGCTGACACTAAAAGGGTTAATATTTATCAATGACTCGCTCACTACTGCTATTTGTTGTCCCAGTGTATCCTGCTTTACATGCAGCAGGCCATTAGTGAATGTGGCCATTAGTGAATGTAAGCAAACAAATTAAGCAACACTGTGGTTTAGATTTAAAGTCAATTTTCACATTAATGGTTTTTTTTCTTAAGGAGTCTCCCTAGTTAATATACTAGCACTATTTAAAAATATTTTATTTGTTCTATTATCTCAAAAAAAAAAAAATATATATATATATTTCTTAGGCAAAGAAGAAAGTTGTATCTTTGTTACTAGAGTCGAACTTTTGATGCTGCAGAGTATCAATAAGTTTATAAAAAAAAAGTAGGATTTCAGCGAAACAGTATAATGTGACACCATCACTTTATATAATACATATTCTTCAGTTAAACAAATAATTTATTTGTAGTAACCGAGCTGCATCCTTTGTGAATACATATGTCAACTTCAGTAATTAAATTTTCTGTGAGGAAACAGACTAAAAGCATAGTTAGTGTTTTTGTATTTTCTGTCCTTAATTTGTGCTGTCATCCCTTTTTTTCTTCTACACTACACTCCCTCCTATCAACGTTCCCCTTTGGTTTCCATCCCTCTGGGTGCCTTCTCAGACGACGAGAACATGCCCAGCTGTGCTCAAATTGTACGTCCATCAGCTGCTTGCTTAGGTCTCATTTATGTAGAGACTCTCCTTAAATAACCAGTAATGTGAATGAAACACAAACTTGCAGTTTATGTATTCATTTGCCACACCATTTTGTACATTTTTCTTGATACAAAGTCCAAAAAAAAAAAAAAAAAACTGAAAAACTTCACATAATATACTAGTTACATTAGAGAGCTTACTGCGTACCTTTACAAAAGTAGGATAACCTTGCCACGTGACATAATGCAGAACAACACACATAACCTTAGCATGTAACATTAAAAATATCTTCAGTCAACATTATTTATAGCAAAACTAGCATTGAAGTATTTTTTTTAGTATTTTCATGCCACCTTGCTCAAGTTCTGTTTTTTGTTGAAAGGTACAGTCTTAAAATTCAAATGTACGGTTAACTGTTCCAATCTTTCAAGGATGGTTCTTGCAATTTGATGAACATTCAATCCTAGGTTCCATGTTTGGGCAACTTTATAAGCAAACTTTTGGCCAAAAATATTTGTTTAGCATACTCGAATCAAATAATAACAATTTTGGCATCCGAGACATGCTGGCAAAGTTGACAAAAACTTTTTTAAGTGATTGCTCTTTTTAAATTTGTATTTGTAGTGAATCTGAGAAACCTTACATTCAATATAATGTACTTAGTTTTGATGTACCACACCCGTTTATGTATGACTGTATACTAAAATTATCTTCATACCCTAAAGGCAAATTGGAAGACCTAACACTAACAGTCAAAAACTTTAATTTTATTAAAAAGCATTTCAAACTGAATGTACATCACGCCAAGATGTGCTCTTACATGGACCCTTGCTAAATGGTTACATACATGAAGGGACGACACATAATGTGCAGGAGGCAAGTACTACTCTTTGCCCGAGGAAGACAACTTGTTCGGCAAAACGTTGCAAATTGCACTCACTCGCATGTGTCGTTCCTTCATGTATGTAATTATCGAGCTCCATGGTACTCTGTAAGTACTTGTGTATTTTAAATTTTAACAAGTAATTAGTTGCATAGCAGCCTTTGTCTTTCCTTATCAATCACTGTCCGATATTCACAATAAAATGAACACTAAGGCCTGGCTACGACAGTCTCCAAAAGTGAACATTAACGTAAACAGCCTATAAGAATGTGTTTTCTGTGACCGTCCTGTCAACTTGCAATGTACAATTAACTAAGTTTTTGTTGCACCTGAATTAGAGTGTGTTAAAAAAGGCAACGTTAAAACATGGCATTAAAAAAACCTATGAAAAGATGCAAACTTATAAGATTTTAAAATATCAAAAATATGAAATTTGGCTGTCACAAGAAGAGACAAGTTGAGAAATAAAATAGTACGAGAAAGAATTCAGGTCCATGAAATCTCAGCTATATCGTAGAGGAAGCACGAATGAGGTGGTATGGGCATGTAAACAGAATGCGTAGTGAGAGGTTGCCGAGGAAAATGCTGACATTTGACTACAGTGGAAGAAGACCTAAGGGAAGATTGGGATGCACAAGTGATTACAGAAAGAGTACTTGCAGATTGGAGAACACACAAAACATAAATGGAAAACATATTTTTGCACGGTCATGACATTTCACTGCCCAGGCCACAAGGGTGTGGAAAGAAAAGGAGCTGACTGGGAAGGAGTAAAAGAGGAAGAGAGGTGGCAGGACAGAGGAAGATGGATGCATTTCACCCGGCTAACCTGACTGCAGGCTGAAAGCAGCATAAGTTGATGATAAAAATATGAACCCAAAAAATTAATTTTGTATACAGTACTAGAATATAAAAAATAACAGAGTGACAGTTACAACAGAAATAATCAAAATAAGTGTTTCAGTAAGAGCAGACAACCCAACAAATGCAAGTTAGTTAATGCACAGTCAGATTCCAAAATTCATGCTTTTCCATTTGCAAACAGTAGTCAAGTAATAAATAATGTTGCGTGAAAAAACTGCCACAATGCAATCTGACCTGGCCCGCTCTTGCTTAAATAGCGATCTATGGTTGAGATTTAAAACTGTCTCACCTTCATGTTGAGATTTGCATACATAGCACTAAACCAAAATTGTACAATGATGATATCCTTTCACTATAAATGGAACAGATATGTTACCACTGGAACTATGAAGGCCTACTAGCAGTATCTTACGAGCACTGATATTGTACCTGAGAACATACAACTTAAGTTACTTAGCAAGGGAAGGTTGGTCACCTCCATTCTCTTCTTATGATGTTATCCATTTCAAGTCTACAATACTGTCTACTTCCCACATTTTCTCTTGAGCTACACAAAATACTTGATAGTCCCACTATGTATTTGCAAATATATATAATAATTCTGAATGCACAAACATGTAAATCTTGTAATTTAAGTAGTGTTGCGACGAAATATACAACCTCTTGTATGACAAGCATTAGCCAAGTAGTGTTTAAAATACAGTACAAACTGTGCAAATAAATTTTACTAAAACAGAAAAGTTTGCACATTTTAGCTCGCACAGCAGTTTTCACATAATTTTCATATTTAATAGAACAATAGTGTATTAACTTTTTTGAATTACTAGTACTTCCCAGTCATATTTGTTCCCTGCCATTCCTTTCGTGTACTGATAATACTGTATGTAATCGCCAACATGAAAGTCGTACTGCATAAGCAACAAGTGCAGCTACTTGTTTCAGAGTCAAAATTGGATGCTGAGAAAGATAGCGTAGTTAAAAATGTGTAAAGTCCGTGTACGTGTCACTGGCAACAACAGCCAAAAACTTTTCAAATGATAAACGAGATTCAAATGATAAACGAGAATTAATGAGAATCTCAATGTACATAATTTGTTGTAAACAATGTACAAGATAAATAAAGGAAGCTTAATTACAATTATAATTTTGCACTGCTGCCTACTACCAACTAGGTTTATTTACCCAGGTCAAAAGGATGAAACAATTCCAACAGTTCTTCCCAGAAATACTAACTGAAGTGATGTAAAACACTTTATTCAGAAACTGCACAAAGTCAACTGGTTAAATACTGGATTCAGTTTAAAAGTTCTTTCATTATAAATTATGACTATTCAAACCCCTATGGAGAGTTTTCCATCTTTTAATACTGTATTCGCCCATTACCCCTCGCACCCATGTAAGTTTGGGAAAAAAATACAAAAAATAAAATACCAACAACATTGTAGGCTTCAGGTAGTCCTGTCAAGCAAATTTGCAGCTAAAATTAGCCGAAGGTTGTGTTAAACGTGCGTCTTAGGCATAGTGAATGTACACAATACTCCAAATGTGATATCACTTGTTACATGTATTGATTACCGCCACCCTGGACAGTAATGGACACACAACAGTTGGACCACTTGACACTAATATCAATGCACAACTAGCAACTTGCCAACAAAATGCAAAATGAGTCAAAAAACCAACAAAACGAACAGTCAGTAACGTAATACAAACATTATTACATTGTATGAGAGACCAAACCAAGTAACAAAAGCATGAACAAAGTACATGAGGCGTGCAACGCGCTATACAAAACTTAACATGTAAAGCTAACAAAAATCACCAGCACTATCCAGCTCGAGTGGACCAATATGTTTTGTCACGAACTGTTGATGTTGCTATCCTGTAACTGTTTCATCTTGCGTCGATCTCTACACACGACTGTGAGATGTACTTGCAACCTGCTCCGCGATTTCCTATTTCTTCTGCTTCCTTAATTACTTTCAGCTTCTCACCCACCGTAAACGAATGCAATCGCTTTAATATTTCAAATTCTCAAAGAACTACCAAAATACTATTACGTACATTGTCACTACGAAAAACACTTATCTGCTACACGTTGAAAACAATGCCGCCTACACAAGTGACTAGTTATCGATCACGCCCAACTAACTGTACATCAGCATTCCTCCGCCTGCATGTCTGGGTGCGTACATGCCTAGCCACCTGCACCGTTGCAAAGTCTCAGTGCACGCCAGCTACCTACCCGTGTAGGTAAGCCATGCAACCCCGTTTTTGTGATCAAATTTCGGGAAAAAGGTGTGCAGGGTACACTGGTGAGTATGGTAACTGCTCAGGATAAAGTATTTTCTATACTAAATGTAAAATTTCAAGTTCCCTTATGTACTATGTAAAGTACCACTTACACAAGTTGTTTGGAAACTCATTTAAATATTCTGGGAGGTGAATCCTTTTGACAATGTGCAACTTATAGCCTAGCTGAACTCATAAAGAAGATATCTGCAATTCAAATTAAATTTTTAATTTTGTAGGCTTGCAAGGTGCTGAAAACAGTGTTAAATACTCTAAAACCATAATGTGTTTAATATTGTTCAATGGTATAGAGATCTAAACCATACACAGAAACTAGTGTTAAAACTATTGACAAACATACAACAATTGGGGTTACCCACCCTCTGATTGCACATTCATGCCATAGTGTGATACAGCCTTTAGATGAGGTAATCGTACCCAGAACATCATACTGAACAAAAAAAAAGTAGTAGTGCTATTTCCTTCAAACTCAAACAAAAGCTGTCAACTGCAACGTGAAAACCCCTGGTGTGTAGGAAATACTATACTTCATAAATGTTGTTGCAAACACGCCAACTAAAAAACAATAGCAATGACAGTGCGAGACTGGTACTGCCTTCCATAAAAACTATAAAAACAACATAAAAGAAGGATAACAGAAACTTCTTATTTAACATTTTGAGATTAGGTTTCTAATTATACTAAAACAATGCTAATCAAAATACACTTATAAAAATGGTTTTCTTAATACATTATTTAGCAATTTTTGGTTCATAAACGTGATTTATTTTGTTTTTCAGCATGTTTATAGTTGACTGACTTGTTTCCAAAAATTTTTTTTTTTTTTTCAATGAGTGAAATATACACAGCAGCAATGCTGCATGCCATAAAAATGATAAACATATGAATGGACTATTGAGTAATTAAATTTATAAATTTAAAACGTTAATGACAAAATAAAGAAAACACTAAAATCTCTTAAAAAAAAGTTGAATAGGTAGTACATATGACACACAAAATTATATTATCTGATTCTAAATAGTCTATCATCTAAACAAAATACAATTACAATATCATTTCTAAATCTTGAAAGATGCTGGAATTATAGATTTTGTACTCAAAAAGTAATCTTTTGACAAACCTGTAATGCTACTTTACAATGTTCCAGCTATTCTATTAACATTTGGGTGACAAAATTCCTCTTCCTCGTTTTGGTTGTTGGCAGCTCCTAAGCATTTACCCCACCCCCTGGATTGTCCTGGTGTAAAGTAATGGGTTACTCTAGTGCTCTCCACTGAATTGACTCTTTTGCTATGACATTCGACTCTAGTCGAATATACAAAATATTGCTAAACTGCGACTTTAGTCAAACACCAAATTTAATGACTCTGTGTATACACTAGGTACATGGTTTTCTCACTTGAAATTAATCAAAAATAAACTATTTACAAAATTTTTTATTTTTTACATTATATTTACATTTTTAAAATTTATTACCTCGCAGCAAAAGAGTTAAATGATTAAGTGTTCGTACTGTTCCAAGACGCATCAAACTTTGTTTATTCTTATCTGTTAGAAAATGTTATTGCATCATAAAGTTTCAACATAAAGGAAACCATGTAAAAATTGACAAAAAATTGTAATCTCCATTGCATTTAGCGATGAGCATAAAATTATTAAATTAAACATGGTAAGTGCTACTTCTCAAGAAAAAATCTACTTCACATATAAAGTTATAAAAGTCACAACATGAATTCCAAAATTACAAACCTCACCTGATTTTGTGTTGTAATGTGAGTTACAAGGTCCCGTATCTCATGCACTTGTAACAAATTACAATTTTTAACGAGTCGATTAGACTGTTTTGCAAGTTGAATTCTACCACTAGTGCTACAATGATCCATAAATATGTATTCTTTAAGAGTACATAAATTATTGATTTCCATTTGCAACTTGCATTACAACAGCCAGCAAGAACAAATGGTGTTCCTAAACAATGCAAAGAAAACCGTTTGCTTGCTTTCCACCACCAATTAAATTAATAAAAACCGAACACACTAAATCAATAACAATGAATTAACTTATAACCCCAAAAAAAACTTGCAGTTACAGTATCCACCAAAGAAGTTCATTTACAATTCATGCTATGTTAGCCATACAAACTTTACAACAAACATTTTTTACAGTATTGTTACATGATTATTGGGCTCCACTTGATAAATTGAAAAATATATTGGCCTTCCATTATTAGTACTACAAACCAATCAACTCCATTACAAAGGCAGCATAAAAACACAATGGTTTGCAAAACTTTCGCATGTATAGATAAAGTCAGTAAAATAGATTTCCCAATGATGTATCTGAAAATTAATGATAAGAAATAACAAAACTTTTTCTATGTATTACAAGATGCAGATGTTATGTCAAATGAAAGTTCACTTGTAAGAAGATTTTTAAATGAATGGGAAGAGAAAGAAAGGGAATGAAGAAATAAATGTATGTGTGTGAACTTGTGTGCATATACATGTATGAAGAACTACACCACCATAGTAGAACTGGAAAGGTGCTTTCATACATGTAAGTTAAGACAGGTGTCTAGAAGATAAAACTAAAATACTTTCATAGATCATCACAGAACAAAATGTTTACACATTACGGGCACTGACTAAAGTATTTTTGTTATCCATTTAAATAAACTTTTAAATGCATTTTATTGCTGTTTCAGTCCGGGAAGTAACTAACTTTAACGTATTGCGTTCTGCAAACTGCCGTAGAAAATATTACATATATTTTGGGAATAACGCATGCACTACAAAATTTTGATATTTGTGTATCTATTACCGTAGTAAAACAAATTCGCAGAAACATTATTTCCAACTTGAGTTATCATTGTACTTCTAAAACAAGCAGAGTGAACAATGAAACCTACAGGAGAACCCTACACATTCCCAGATTTTACACTTTCCCTCTCTGGTACTATGCACACCTAATACAGTATAAATTTTTCTCATTTTCTTAACACTTTGCTGCATTTTACACCAGTTTTAGCAGGTTCTCTGAGTGGCGTAAAAAATAGGGTTTCACTGTAACTGCAACTCCACACATGACGTCATATGGTGAACTATACATCAGAATCACACGAAAGAGACGAACTCAAAGTCGTGCGAGTGCACAGTTGCACGACGTTTCGCCAACCTAAGTTGGCTTCATCAGGCGAGAAGTAAAGGTCTCTACTTCTTGTCTGATGAAGCTGACATAAGTTGGCAAAACGTCATGCAACCGTACGGCTTTGTGTTCGTCTCTTTCATCGTGTGTTTCTGTCAAGAAGTACCAGCCTGTGAGTACTTCAACATTCTACCTACATATTTAATTGGTTAACCTAGCAGCCTATGCTTATTTCATACATCAGAATAGCTGTTAAATACTTTTAAACATAATGGCAAATTTGTACTTGACACTATTAATAACCTGACAAGATAATATCTTAATGAAATTTTTCAAATAAAATATTAAAAATCTAAAGAAAAAGGAAAGATGCAACAAAGCCATAATGCATCAACAAATGTATAATTTATTTAGTACTTAAACATAACACACAATCTTTGGTTTCTTTCTTTTATCTACAATCATTAACTAGTCATGTCACTTGCTTACATAAACTAGTTTATAATATAGTTCATTAGCAAACATTACCTGGGCACTGCATCAATGACAACTACACAAAATGGAAATTGGTTCACACATACTATACATAGCCACTCTGATACAGGGATATGTGTGGACAGATGGTTGGAAGTGCTGCACTGAAGTGTTTGACTGTTTATAAAATTATTTCCCAAAAACACTGCAAACTGCTTAGATAGGCACTTTACTATGGCAGAGTCTAAACAAGAAACAGCCGACGGTACACTAAAAAGCTGATGGTGCCTATTAGGAACCACATGAGAAAATTCTTGTAGTTTTCCGAGCGACTGTTCATTACTGCTTGGGTGAACTGAGGTGGCAGATTATCTTCTGCTGTCCCAGTCGGTTCCGTCGTGGGACTAGGAAGCAATCTTCGCCTAACACTATCGTCTTCAACTGTTGAGGCCACCACATCTGCAGTACCTGTACTTGGTTGCGACGAATTACTCTCCTGGGGTACTTGCTCTGGCCTGGGAACTTCACCCTGCATCAAAACAAACTTGTTTAACATTAATCACAAGAAAACATGCAACTATAAAAAACTGACTGACGAAACAATTCTAAAAGTTGAAACTAAACTAAAATCACATTTATAACTAAGTAATATATCATGATATCCCATTTTGAGAGGAATTTCACAACACTTCTTACATTATACATTACAGCCAGAATGGTCTACGTCGTCCTTAACTGAGAATAGGGGAGAAAAAAACCACATATTGTCTCCCAGAATTATTTAATTAAATTTAGACAAACCATAACTAGAGGCATGATTATTTCGCATATTGATTCTAGGTCAGGTTGAATGTCAACAACGTATACTTCTCTGTCATCATTGTGATCAGACAACAGTTCTTTTGATTACATTTGACGACTGCAAACCAGCAATAAATAAGGAAATAACTCGTGGTTCCCGCATGCACTGTGAGAAGACAATGAACGATCAAAAATGCCCAGTTTTTGTATAGGACTGAGTAGTCTAGACTGCTACCAGATGAATATGCAAAATAATTGTGCCTCTAACCATAACCTAAAAATTAGATCTCTGTTGAAAAAAAAGAATGTCTTCAAAATTAAGCAACACACATGGCAGAAATAGCAACCTACCAACATGTCTTGCATGGCACCAGGGGCGGCAACATTTTCCCTCCAATTTGTCACATTGTGGCAGGCGATTAAAGCTTAGCGCCTAGCAAAAGCATTTGTAAATAAATATTCCCTATGATTTATTAAAATTTTTAGAGACTTTTTAACAGTTCCTGAGAATCACTTTGTAAAATCTCAATCCGTGTAACTGAGGTCCAACAGTAGCCCAGCATGTACCATAGTTCATTGGCTGGACTGTATTGCATAATTAAATAACCAGAAGCCAACATGTTACTGGTACACATTTGTACATTATGTGAAAATTATGTACAGATATTACTAAGGTTGGAATTCTTAAACATTTTAATAAGGTTTTAGGTACAACTTGTGCCATACCTAGGCCGTAACTATTTTTATAATGTTTCTAAATATAGCAAGCTAAAACCTTGCGGCTCGTGGGTACGAAAAGTACGATAAAGGTACACTGGCCCCACTCCCTAGAGCCGGGGGACCAGGGTTCTTCCCCTTGAAAAATTTGGATTTCTAGGTGCAAAATGGTGGTATTTAAGCAGTTTTTATATATGAACATAAAATGTACACCTGGTATTGATTTTGATATTTTTATGACAAAATTTGACTGAGCGAAGAATTTAACAAAGATACCTTTATCAAACCTGGAGAAATGTCCACTCAGATAATCACAACTTGCATTACAATCCACAACCTCATACAATATTACTTCTATTAAGTAAACACTATATATCACATAGGGAGAGTACCCAAAGGCAGGGTATCATACCAGAGTGTAGGCTTCTGCCTGGGCGTCTGTTGGTATCTGTACGGCCTCGTGGATGACACGGAATAAGGCCCTATGATGGGGAAGTGACGGAGTGAGAAACGCACAGAAAACTAGGAAACTGGAGATTCCGAGAAAACCCGCCGGCCAATGACAATCCCCCACGTTTCCCACATGTGAAAAGTCGGGGACTGCCCCGACAAGGATCAAACCCAGATCTCCTTGGTGGGAGCCAAATAGTCCTACTACTTGGAACTGCAGGGGTGTTCAGCATCCATTCAACGGGAATGCTGCAATTCGGACTGTTTTTTTCCACAAAAATATGTTCATGGTTGGGCTATGTGGGGCTATGTGCTACAGTATATTCTGTTTTTATACCACTACCATTTTCTGTCAAAGTTTTAAAAAGATAAGAAGAGTACTCACTACCATTTTTACATTTTGTACAGCAAGTTAGTTTGGCACCAAATCTAGTTTCTAGCCGTACAATGAATTCCATAAAATTTTTTATAGCAACTTTACTTTATCCTTGGTTGTCAACAAAAAACACTATAAAAATGTGAGCAATCCTCAACAACCACTTGAAAATATTTTCACGGTTTATATTCACTGGTGTTATTGGCCTAGCAACATCACAGTGAATGAACTCACCAATTTAGCTGATCTTGGCAATTCTCTTTTCTTGAAAGGCAAATGTGTGGCTTTTCCTTGACAACATAGTCCGCTCACTTCTTCCGACACTGGCAACTTAACTGATTTCAAACTAGAGTGATTTACGTGTCTTAACTCCCTGTACCACAACTTGTTGCACTGTACTGTAAGAAACAATTAGCAACATATAATTTACTAACAAGACTATACTCAACACAAACTTCAATTTCTTTCGAAATTGTAGCTTTGTCCCCCGAAAATATAATGTTTTAAGACTCTTTTCTTGATTTTGATAACTGACAAGAGATTTTTATACAGTCCTAGAATTACCAGTGTATATAAAGTAATTTTGTAACCACTGGAATATAACTTCAAAATACCATTTTGAGTGGCCTACAAAATGTCGCCAATAGCAATTTTGATGCTTAGGAAACTTCCATTCTTCAATACTTTCCATGTGTTTAATCAGAACAGATTTCACTAGATCACGAACATCACTATCCAAACAAATGACTCACTAGAAGAAGATTGATCACTGTAAAGTACTGCATCTTCAGATTCAAACAAAGCAACAAACACTATGTCATGACTTTCTTCACTTATATGAGCTTTGCTGTAATTTTGATGAGCGCATCTGCTTCTACTTTGCGCTTGAGAACTGGGGCAACTTCGTAACGAACCATGTACATTATTCTTCGTGGGACAGTTTGCGATGAAATGTCCAATAATGTTGAATCCGTAACATTTTTCTGAGTTCTAAAAGCATGTGACCTTGAAAGAATATTCATTGGATTCTTTGTTGCCCGTACAAATATTTACCATTTTCGGTTCAACATCTTAGAAACGAAATTTTACAAAATTTAAGGTTAACTCTGTGCCTAATGTTTCTAACACAGTTATTTTATTGAAATACTGTTCAGGCAATGAAGCCAGTTGCAGCACATGCTGCCTCACATAAACAAAACGTTTGACTCCTGCTACAATACAGAAGTTATGAGACCTTTATCCACTTCAAGCAATATTTCAGAACTCAGACGCTGGGAGCTAGCTCATCAATACTTCACAAAGTCCACACAACCAAGAGGTCTCAATATCATATAATCCAAACGGTACACCAGAACACACTCAAACCCTCAATCCTTTCATTTTGAATCTTCCCTCCATGCCATAGTTCACATCCTGGCTGCTAGGGACACCAACCATGCTTCCACCGCCGCCATAACTCAGTGTGCCTATATTTCTCACTTGATGAAGCCGACTTAGGTCGGCGAAACGTAGTGCAACCGCGGGACTTTGTGTTTGTCTCTTTCATTGTGTGTTTCTGTCAAGAAGTACCAGCCTGTGAGTACTTCAACATTCTATCTACATACATTAACTGGTTAACCTACCGGCCTATGCTTTGTTCCAAAAATGTGTAAATGTACATTTGTGAATTAACTCCAAAGTTCTAGGAGAAGTTTGGTCTGGGTGGACCTCCCCTCCTCCTCCAGTGCCCCACTGGTAACACCAACAACAGTCTAGTGAAACAGTAGCAGAATACATTGTGGCTATTACACAAATCTCAATCACATATACGTAAAGGCACGGGTATTTAACATAATCATCTGGCAACAGCCTAGACTTCTCAATCCTATACATGTACTGGCTGAAGTCGAATATCAATTGGCTTATAACAGTACAAACGTGTAGCACTTGATATCTCCACGACTTGTTTCCTTATTTATAACTGGCTTGTAGTCGTCAAATGTGTGTTAAAACCGCTCTAGTCTAATCACAAGAGGAGGAGTGAAGTATACGTTATTGACGTTCAACCTGACCTAGAATAAAAACATGAAATAATCGTGCCTCTATATACATTAAGTTTGATACTTTTCTTGATGAAGCACTACATGAAATGCTAGTTTCTGGAAATTTGTCTGAAGCTACAATCTGACGACTGTTTTTCGAAAGTGAAGATTTACAACTTTCTGAAGCTGTTATGGTTGTCAAGAACAGTAAAAATGGTCCTACATTGTACAAAATGTGGTGGGGGTCTACAGACCATAGTGCAGTAAAGGTTTATAGATCCTTAAACAAATTTATGAAGTGTTTCTCTTCCAAAGTAGCACTCAGCCCAGTCACTAGCATCACGACCTTAAGAGTAGTCTCTCATCGTCATCGCTCTACTAGAAGGGCACCATCTGCTGCATACCAGGAATTTTCTGTATTTTCATTCCTATTGTGCTCCATCCATATCTCATCCTGCCAAACCTACACGCTTCACCATACTGACCCTGTCATGTACTTTCCCAGCACACTATGCCATCATGCCTAATTAATTATTTTCCTTCACAGTGTTTACGTCAGGCCATAACTCACAGGAACTTCACCACCCCGCCTGACCGGTACGTCAAAATAACATGATCTTAGGTACAGTACATGAATTTTGTCACAAGGGTTGTTCTGACAATGTATAGATTGAGCTCCTCAAAGTTTTTCTGTGTTACACATGTTATTCCTTATGGAAGAGGTGCTGCTACATGTAAACAAGGTAATACCATAGGTATTTACTAGTCTTATGCCCTTGTGTACCTTACGAACCATATATTTTCATGTCTGGATTCGTAGTAAAAATATTTATCTGGAGAATTTAAGTGGGTTAGTTGTCTGAAACATATAAATGGTTTGTTGTCTCTGGATAAAAGTGTTTCTTTGTCTTGTGAGCAAAAAAATGTCTTGCTTATCTTAAAAACCCCTTGCTCTGAACCCAAGAAACCATGAAACATGTTGTGTAAGTTACACAATTTACTACAGAAATTCTTCCTGTACTTCAAAACAAAGTTTTAGTTGCATGTAAGGGTTGTCCATTTGTGGATGTTGGCTCGTTGGTATATATGGTGGCCAAGCACAGACGAGGCAATTTGGTGACAGATTTCATGTAGTTCCACATGTCAACAAATAGGCCTACATTTTAATCTGTTTCACTTGAATTCAGTGACTCACCTTACTTTGTATGATACATATTCAAAGTGGATGTAATTACTTATTTTACCTATAGAGTCGAGTTTTCAGTCATGTAGTGCCTGCTGCAAGTGTTTTATAGAATTTCACTACCATGTCTTATTGATGGTCCCTCTAAGCACAATTCTGTCAGTATCGGACTATTAAACTAACACTCTCTCCACCATTTAACTGTAGATCTAACAGCATGGCAGAAAGTGCAAACCTTCAAGAAACTGCTCAGTTAACAAGAAGTGACACTGTTTCTTCCCTCTCATCTATCTTTGTACAAACAATTATGGAATCGTCTACTTTTGTGTCTTTCCACTTCCTCTTCTGTGATGGGGAAGTGAATCAAACAGTTTTGGACAATATAAATACAGAAAGAAGTGTTATGGTAAAGAGGATGCCTGGTCTCATTTTACAAAGAGAAAGTAATGTAATCTATATTGTGAAAAGTACTGAAAGGGAAGTTTCTATAGGTTCATGAATGTCCAATTCAACCAAATACATGTCTAGATGCTAACAGTCATGAAGCATTTCCTTTGCCTTGCCGTACGCTACTCCATAGCAGGAAAAGGCCTGTTGTGCCGTACACAAAATATTTGACTTTGCTTTGAACCAAAAAATCACTGCTTCACATGCACCCAGTTGTACGGTACCTCCACCACTATGGAGAGAGGAATAAAATAGAAAATCTCATTGGATTCCTTACTGCTTAACCTGACCTGAATTCCAAAGATATCGCATCACAGCCATCCAATAAATTCTCAGCAGTACTTTTCACGTGCAGCATTGTGTACCGTGTGTAGGTATTGTGCTAGAATTTATTATTTTCTTTATGGAAATGTACAAGACAAGGTTGATATTATATTGTGAATGTGTTGATCTATGATGTTAAAGAAGATGGACGAGCAATGATGTAACAGGCTTTGTAGTGAAAGATATGTGAATTGGAGGTCTGAACCAAAATTATGGTAGTAAATTGGTTACAAAATGTTATGTGTTTACCACGTTATTTGGCCGTATTACCAAAAATAAGTCACATTTCACTTGATACAGGATTTGCTGAGAGTGACAGAAATTCCTAATATAGTGCAACGAGTCAGCTCACTCGACAACATTGAACTGATGAGCCATGCCCCCTTCCCCCCGCGCTACCTACAGCCCCAGAAATGAGGCGATGGAATGAACCCCTCCTCCTGCTACCTCCAGTCCCGGCAGTGGACTGTGCCCCACCTCCTTTCCTCCATCTTCCTGCCCCTGGTGACACAAGTGACTCAGGCCTGGTTGACGTTGCCGGCCTTCCGAATGGGCCGGCACCTGTCCGTCATTTGGGACAAGCATTCAGCTAAGACCTAACTGAATGTTACCGCAACACCTAGAATGTTCAACTTACATCAACAAGAATGGTTGGCAAGCCCTGAGAATATTCTGGGCGGCGTTGTGACTATAAATACCGACCCAGTGCGAGCCGAGACGGAGTGACTGCAGCATTTGGCTGGTGAGAGTTCATGACTGACTTGGCAACAAGGGACGAGGCGGGACCAGCAGACTGAGGAGAGACTACGGAGGTGTGGAAGACGGTTGCACTCTTTGAGTGGTGTGAGTAAGTGTGGCAGTGGACAAACAGGTTGAACTGCAGCTGTGCATTGTGACACATCTCTAGATAGAAACTCATGTGGTCGGAGGACTGATTTGAGAGAGAGAGACATTAATTTTACACTAAGTAGTAAATTTATGCTTAATTGTTATTTTTGTAAAATGCTACATCTGTGCATGTTAAAATTTTGTTTACTCTGAACAATTAAAATTATGTTTGCATTCGTTACTTTGTACAATGCTACTGTACATCTGTATATTGTATGTTATATTTACCACTGACATGTTCCATATTCCCGTACTGGGAATCTGAGGAACGCTAATAAATAAATTAGGCTTTTAGGGAGATTACTTGTACGTAATATCAAGTAGGTCAAATAATCTCAAAAATTAGAAATAGTCTAGTAATGATTCCCTATGTAATTGTAAGCATGATTATTTACCCGTCATTGTAGCTCCTTCTTACCTTTAAAGATATTTGACTAATCAAGGCAGCTTCTTCTTTTGTAGGTGGTTCTGATAATGATGAAGACAGGTGATGTATGATTTTACCGCAACTCTGGCACTCCCACGTTATAGATCTGCATAATGTGATAAATGAATAGGTATATACAAATTTAGAAGTAATGTATGTTTGATGACTACTTAATAATGGTGACCATTATATTTTACAGAACTTAGTATTAAACATAATATAAGCTTATCACCTGAAGATTTCTGTAATTACAGAGGGTCACTTTGACCTGTTAAAACATTTGTGATTATGACTACCACATTGATCAAATTTTTTAAAACACTCAGTTGCAATTATCTATTTATTCACCAAAGCCAAATTGAGTTTTTTAGAATATGGAGAAATGTACAGTATTTACAATTTTAACTTGTTAGAATGAAGAGCCGAATGATAAAACAATCTCCATGTCCTGAAAAAGACCACTTGGCTTCCAACTCGTATGCGACTGAAAACTCGTGCATATGCCCCCAGAGTAAAGTAACCCTGCAAGAGGCCAAAGCGATCCTGTTTATAGTTTATCACCAAATTACTAACAATGGCAAAATATGGATAAACATTCTGTGACAATTAGCGCAGCATCAATAAGGCTAAAGTTTCTTAAAAATTTTACAGGTTAAGTGTATTTAAAAATTTGTCATAATTTTACAAAGAACATTTAACTGCCTATAGCATACAGGCTAATTTCAATATTTTTTAACAAGATAAAAAACAAAGTCAGTAGCCAGTTTCACTCTGTAGCATTCCTCTTTCGTGTCACATTAAATTTTACGGTTAAAGAAAAAATGGAATATAATTGAGGACATGGTGAGGACGAAGAGATTAGGGTGGAACTCATTAAAGGTATGAACAAGTACTTTGACAATTATAGTTTGGCAATGTGTAGATTTTTAGATTTTACAATTTTCATTCATGAAATGTGTACCCCTCTACAATTGCTATGTCCACTTTTGTGAGCTACCTACTGACGATTTGTGCATTGTTAAGTGCACCAAGTGTACCGATAGTTAACTTTTGTTTTCTGTTCAGGAAAAACAGTATAGGAAGGTGTAATATTTTCATTTACAGTAGGCATTTATATCCACGACTTTGCACCAATGTAATTATTCCACGTATTTCATCATCTAAGAATTTCTATTAATTTTCCTAACAATTAATTTTTTTTTATTTCAATTTTATCATCTGTAAAGCTTTTGCAACTTTTGATTTTTCGACAAATATAATAGATTATTAAAAAACAAATAAGTAACAATTTTGCACAAGACTGTCTATGTAACCACTGGCCAAAATAACTTACTTGCGAGCAAGAGTTTTCCGTTCTTCTGGGGTATAGTCAAGAGAACCTATAGTCCCAGTCCCTGGAGTTGGCATGAAGGCAATAAGGGCAAGTAAAGCTGTACGAATTGACCACGATGGTTGCCAAGTTTCAGGATGGTGATCCGAAATGCTCAGGCAAATTTTCTTGTTTGTCTCAAACCTACCATTTGGCTACAAAGAAAAATACACATACATTACAATTATACCTAATTTCCTGCTGCATGTACCAGTGATCTCAACAAAAATTACCGTCAAAAGTATTATATTTGGTGGTTTCATAGGATACTCCGTTGGCAGGAGAATCCTGCCATGGTATACTCCACCAGAAAAATCTGTGTCTGGGGGCCCTCTGACCGTGAAATGCCATTCAAACAAATTGTCTTCCAGTGGACACGCCCAATACTCTCCTGTTGCATCTTTCAGTTCACGTGCCTCTCGCATCAACCTTTTAACAGCTGTAAAATAAATAATTTAAGATTAACTTAGATAGACCCCTAGGCTATTTTGACAAAATATAATAAAATCATGTCATTGACAACAGAAGAAAATTAAAAGGCACATAAAAACTTTCTACGTTTGTAATTGCTTACTAACCTGGACTTTTAATATTGTATTTCTTTTCGGTGTCCATAACTAACTCTTATATTAAACAAAATAACCGACTTAATTTACAAGATTTTTACGCAAAAATAGTTATTCCATCGCTTTCACACAATCTTTTTGTTCCATGATAATTGATAAGAAAATAAAAAAAATTATTGTTACTGACGTATGCTCAAAAGAAAAGTTAAGTTAACATGATCAAAAGCTAGATGATCACATAAAAAAAAATATAAATACCGACGGCATATCGGCAATTTCTAGCCAAATACACGATATATTATAAGATATTAAACACACCACTATACCCACAAAAAATTTGCAAAAAATGTAGAACTCGAATGACCGAATCATATCGAAGATATTCGATGATTGCCGAAGTGGTCATGGTGGACCATGGTCATATAGTTCTGGTGGACCACGGCCGTAACTCGCCTGGATATTTGACCCCTTGTTGTTTGGATGTAGTTCACCAAGTTACCGATAGTATTGTATTTTATTGGCGCTGATGTTAAAGTGGTCGGCTAAACTGCGCACTTCCTTTCCGTTAAGATAAACAATTTATCAAAACGTATTTTTTTATCAATTTATTAAATACTTTCTTAGCTCACAAATTTAAGAAAAGGCTCCAGCAATCTTCATTTACTTTATCAATTTAACAATGAAATAAAGTGGACGGAGTTTGAGTCCGACCGCCCGGAAAACAGCGCCAAAAAGTACGGTATTCTCGGAAACTTGACGAACTACAGCCAAACAACAAGGGGGTCAAGCAAAATACATTGTTAGATAGGCGAGTGTCCAGACCTGTCTTCTACGACCGTGGGGTGGACAACGGCAGGCCATGGTCGTAGAAGAACATCACAGAATACATGTTGTTTGGTTGCAGTTCACCAAGTTACCGAGAATATTGTGTTTTATTGGAGGGTCGGACTCAAACTCCGCTCACTTCATAACCTATTTATCAATTCGTATTTTATACCAATTTATGAAACACACCCTTCGCTCACAAATTTTTAAATGTAGGCTCCAGGGGGCCGATTAAATATCACCACTTGCGTTTTGCACCGACGCAGCGCAACGCAAGGAAATCTGCTCTGCACCTGCACCTCGAGTCGTAGTTGGAATTAAATATACTCGAATACGCAAGACGCAAGGGGCGGAGCCTATTTTGGCTTGGCGCAACTAGCTCCCCTCTCCAACTTACACAAGCCAATCAGAAAATTTGTAACATCATCCTCACTGCCACTTGAACGGCAAAAGCTGTCTGCACACCCGCGTGCTTACATGCAGATTTAGCTTCCATGTAGCAGTGAACATTTCTCGCGCTAAAAGTAATGTTTTGATTAAATTTTTCGTAACCTCAAATTTTGTAGCCTTCTCGTGATTAAACAATGATGTAAGAAGTATAGGTTCATATCAAATTATGAAGGACCATTGTTACAAAGTTTTCATTACAAGTGTATATGTCGTAGTTGTGTTTTGAAGTGTGAAAGTAAATTTCCATAATGTCGTGGTTATTTCAGTGTAGTGCATGGCCGTGGTGTAGTGGATGCGTGTGTTCATTTTTGTGTTCGTGAATAATCAAGTGCTTTATTTATGGAGAGCAGCATTTTTGTAACACAATTAGAACACATTAGAATGGTTTTCGTCTGTAACCAGCTTTTACATACTTTATGTTGCTAACGGAAAATAAAGTGCGTAAAGTGATAGACGTGTGACGCGATGAGATCAAAAATTATGTGTACATTTTATATTTGCACTGATATTAATTTGAGTGGCCTGGTTTTGAAATTCACGTACGTTATTTTAACTTGTGTGGCATGGTATTTGTGAGTGTAGGCCTACTACCTAATGGACCATACATGTGGCATTCGTCTTTCAGTGAGTCGTAAATCGTGATACGTTGATTATTTCTAAGTAATTCATTGCTAATGTGTAGTGAATACGAGTGGCGTTCGTACAACTATAATGCAATAAATTTAATTAGGTCTAGTTTGTTGAAAGTTCAATGTTCACCGAGATAGGGTGTAATATGTGTAGACAGCAAGTCTCACGAAAGACTTAAAACTAAAATGGTAGCCCTCCCGTTTTATGAAATAAAGAGAATCCCAACAAAATCACTCAAATATAAAGTACATATGTGGAAACAAGTCGGCAAGAAAGCAGGGGCGTCATTTCAGGTTTTTCCAAGGGGGTGGGGGCAAGATTTTGTTTTCAGACGACAGTGACCTTGTTGCATCTGTATAAATTAGATACCTTAGTAATAAAACTTCAGTTTTATGTCCTTAAGTTAGCAATATTTACATTTAAAAATACAAAAAATATATTTATACACAAAAATTCCAAATTCAGGGGGGGGGGCATTTGCCACCCCCCCCTGTAGCCACAAATGACGCCCCTGCAAGAAAGATGTGATGTTGAAACACCCCATCCAAGCAAGTAAAATAGAGAGGTAATGTCACTGTTCTAAGCAATTAGCCAAACAGGTACCGTAAGTTGGGGTTACTTTGCCCCTACAAGGAATACTTTGCCCCAAAATTATACATTGTTAAATGTGCTATAACTTGTTTGAGAATTTTTTTCAAGGTTTGAGTAATATGTTATGTTGCTGTTGGTACCACAACAATTCTTTGAACATTGATACTATGACTTTACATTCACTTGTTTGTACAGATCGATCGTGACAGTATGGTAGTGTTTTCCCTCCAAAAGATTCTTAAATAAATTAAGTGCTACAGCTAGTAGAAACAGCAACAAGCAGGTAGGTGTCTGCCATCATTATCAGAAAAGTATTTCTGCTCTATTTAATACTATCATTTGACATGTGTTTCGTTAAAAAATGAGTTTGAGTTCTTTCATAGTTATGCTAGGTTATGTTTATGTAAATATGGGGTAACTTTGCTCCAGTTTCAGTGGGGCAAAGTTACCCCATTGGTCAATTTAAAATATGCAGCTTAACATAATTTTGTTACTTTCACAGTATTATTTTTATTTCAGAAATGCCACGTGTGTATAAAAGGAAAGTTGGGACTCGCAAGTATGCAGATTATTCCCAGGAAACGTTGGAATTGTGCCTAGCTGCTGTGAGAAGTGGATCAGTGACGCACAGGAAAGCAGAAGAGATGTACAAAATTCCGAGGAGGACAATTCTGAACAAACTTAAACATTACCATTCCATGAAACCAGGTTTGCCTCCAGTATTTACAGAGCAAGAGGAAAGATCTATCTCTGAGTGTATCCAGCATATGAGTGATTATGGCTTTCATTTAGATGAGTTCGAACTTCGTGTAATTGTGAGGACATATTTAAATCGAATTGGGAGACATGTTAATTATGATTGCTGGTAGTGCTGCAGATGATATTCTTCCCCCTTACATAGTTTATCGATCGTCACACATGTGGTCGACATGGACAGAAAAGAAACCAAAAGGGTGTCGATATAACAACACAAAAAGTGGATGATTTGATGGACAAACTTTTTCTGATTGGTTTGAATCTCTTATGTTACCTGCCATGAAGAAACTGCCCGGTAAAAAGATAATTATTTGTGACAACTTATCATCCCACTTTTCAGTACATGTACTGAATCTTTGCAAAGAAAATGATATAAGGCTGGTTTGTCTTCCTCCGAAAAGTACACATTTGACCCAGCCACTTGATGTGGCCTTCTTCCACCCAATGAAGGTTGCTTGGAGGAAAATATTGAGGGAGTGGAAGGATTCTCCTGAAGGAAGAAGTGATACAGTGTTGCAGAAACAACATTTTCCCTCCCTTTTAAAGCAACTTATGGAAAATTTGGCTGAATCATCTACGGCAACCCTCCAGTCAGGGTTCCGAAAGTGTGGCATTGTTCCTCTCAGTGTTGATGAACTTCTGTCTAGAATACCAAGACAGTCCCAGTGTAATGAAAGTGAAGTGCAGTCATCTTTTTTAGAAACATTAGAATGTAAGAGAGTGGAGTGGACAAGTCCTTCAGTTTCACGTAAAGGACGAAAAAAAA
>PNEQ01075578.1:0-31859 GCA_003012365.1 Medauroidea extradentata
CCAGATATGAATTAGTGTACATTTGCCTATCCCTGATGCCAGATCTGGCCCAGATACACCTTTTTCATATGGGCTTGTACTGTCACCTCCCATACCTACCTAATACTCACTCCATTTGTACACGAGCCTGCTCTTTATCCTCTAGTGAATCTCACCGCCTTTGTCATCTTGACATTATGCCTAATTTTATTATTTTCTGTGCATTACTCAATGTCTGCATGCAAACTTATTCCCTCATCTGTCTCCGAATACACACAATCATTCATATACCACCTTACTACCTTACAACTCACTTCCTATCCCATGCCATTTGAGTAAGACATGTGACTGTTATAAATGTTACAGTATAAACAAAACCATCACTGCATATTTATCAAATCGGAATTAAAATTTAATGTGTACTGATGACATCTAACAGAACCAAAGCAAAGTCATTTTATACCTACAAGACGACTACTTCGCTCTCTTAAGCTGGTTTGGACAGTTATTTAGATACGTTTACATCGTACAACAAAATGAACCTACCTTTTTCGTTTGTATTCTTGACAGTACGTTTATGAGGTCGTTTCGTAGTCGTTCTCTGCAACAAAGGAACCAGCACGTTGATAATTTTTTTCCTGCCAACGATGTACCCTATTTTCATCCTCTTGTAAGTTGTAATACTGAATGTGTGGAATATCCGAATTTACTTCAATCTTCTGTAAATATTTTTATCACTCATAAACATTACCTACAAACTGTTCAAAGGAATTTACTTCGAATAAAATAAAAACTTTCAACGCAGCTACGTGCGAAACCAATACATTTGATACAGTTGTTTACAATTCACGGTCTCCAGGCTACGTCATTTTCCGAAGATACCCGAACGACCCGAACACGTTTTTGCCGTTTTGAGACGACCTCTCCTTCCTTGACCTGGAGCACGGTCGTAGAAGAACAGGTCTGGACACTCGCCTATCTAACAATGTATTTTGCTTGACCCCCTTGTTGTTTGGCTGTAGTTCGTCAAGTTACCGAGAATGTTGTACTTTTTGGCGCTGTTTTCCGGGCGGTCGGACTCAAACTCCGCCCACTTTTTTCCATTGTTAAATTTATAAAGTAAATAAAGATTGCTGGAACCTTTTCTTAAATTTGTGAGCGAAGAAAGTATTTCATAAATTGATAAAAAATACGTTTTGATAAATTGTTTATCTTAGCGGAAAGGAAGTGGGCGGAGTTTGAGTCCGACCGCCGTAACATCAGCGCCAATAAAACACAATATTCTCGGTAACTTGGTGAACTACAGCCAAACAACAAGGGGGTCAAGTTCCCAGGCGAGTGTCCAGACCTGTTCTTCTACGACCGTGACCTGGAGTATACTCGAAGTGAAGTGTAACTGTTGCCAATTGCTGACTGGGAAAAAAATATCTTAGCTGATTACCGCCTCCTGAATGGGCTGTTTGTCTGTGTGTTTAATGGTGTTTTCACCCCAAACATTAAAAATAGAGAGGACGGATTGTCGCAAATACCTTTTACGATACATAAAAATAATTGTCGTAATTATTTTCTGTTTAAGAAACTAATTTATTGTGTAAATAAACAATACAGTGAAATACAGTAATAGAAGATATGTCTCAAAAATGGCTCCAAATAGAAGCACTTGGTTAAAAGTTGCTATACTAGTGTATTTGCGCGCTAGTATATGTATGGCCAAGAGATGGTGGCACGAGCACTATTAAATTTTTCATTTGTATCGGCAGTAAAAGTTCATTTACACAAAGCTATAATTTAAGAAACACATGTCATATTTAAGGGAAATTAAATTAATATGTTTCTATCTCCTTTGTATTTGACTCGAGTCACTGCATTTGTCTCGAGTAAATTCCAAGGGTAGTGTCGGGTTCCCTCAGAATTCCCTCAGAATTCCCTTAGAATTCCCTCAACTTTCACTCCACTTGCGACTGTGCAATGAAAAATACTCGAAGTTCCCTCCAATTTCAATGGCAGTATCGTGTTCCCTCAGAATTCCCTCAACTTTCACTCCACTCACACTCCACTTGCGACTGTGCAATGAAAAATACTCGAAGTTCCCTCCAACTTCCCTCAAGTGTCACTCGAAACGACTCTGCAATCGGGCCTTAGTTTCCATGTGAAACGAATTCCCTAACCTTTAAACTTTTAAACATGGCTACTTAGAGTAATTTAAACTCTACTTACGGGCGGATAGTCCAGGAGTAGCTTCTTGCCAATTGAAGCTACTCCCCTAGACTTTATACTGTGGACTAACCCCACTCCTCACACATTATACAGTTACAAAAAATATCTGAGCCAATAACAAATGCTCATTTCAAATTGTCATAGTTATGAAATCAAAATAGAATTTATAAAGTCCACAAAAGTACTTCCGGTATGAAGAAAAATTTAGGTTTCAACTTCCGAGATGCCGTGCAGGCAGCACTCCAAGCGGCAGGCTCGTCACCCAAACGTTCGTTGTAATGCTCTGGCATTTTGTCTGTGGTGCTGACTCTGGACGGACGCATATCGCCCCGCCGGGAGACAGCTGGCCGGTTAAACGGTGCTCGTCCAAGATGTCTTCAGAACAGGTAGGTGAAACAACGGAAATTTATTACGTCGAAGTAGACAGGAAACACGAGACAAGTCGTCTCAATGTATTATTTATAATTTTCTAAGAAACTCTGATAGGTATTTGTCTTACATGACAATACTACTAATATTTTCCTCTACAAATGCTAACAACACTGTAGTAAGTCCAGAGTCTTAACTCCACATAACTAGCTGTTCTGTGTAAGGATTCAATGCCAACCAGGGTTTCATTTCTGGTAGGTATTCATATTGGATTTTGCATTGCTAATTATAATGTTGTTAGAGAGCAGATTCTCACTAAACGGAATAAAGATCACTTCATTGCGAGCCCCGGAATCATAAGCTGAGAAGGAATAGAAAGAATATGGAACAAAAATAACATAAATAATCAGCTAATATAATTAATTATTGATGTTCCATTTTTCCTGGAAAATTGCTAAACAATATGCCTTTATTGTAATGGATCAAAAATACTGTATAGCAGTTAGTTTGCTACATATATGCAAAACAATAAAATAACACTGAAACCTACAGATACTTACGAGCAACTAACTAATAATCTAAAGCCTTCACAAAACATGCCTCGTTGCATAGGCATACTCCGAAGATTTTTCATCATACTCTGATACCAACATAAGGTGTGGGTAGTGATTGCGATATTCTTACCATCCAAGTAAGAATCCTTTTATTTCTCAATTATACTAAACATCAATAATGCTGAAAATATTTAAAAATGTATATCTTATTTAGTTTGATGACATATTAAGTTACCTTACTTTTGGCTGTTCTATTATTTGAGTAATTCACGAATTTTTCACAATAAGTTACTATGCTTTTAGCTAATTTTTAATTACATTTACACTGAACTTGAAAAAAAAATTATTTCATTTATAAGAACAACAAAAAACTGTAATCAATATAATAAAATATAATATATTGTTATAGTTTATAAGAGGTTTGATAGGTGATAGGAAGCAGTTACTGTTCGCCACCGAGCAGTGCCCAATTACAAGAGTAAGTATTATTTTTAAATCTGCAAGTTCTTGAAGGAACATATTTGTTTTTGTTCACAAAAAAAATATTGTTCACAATGGTTTGCGAAATATATCATTTTTGTTGAAATTATTTACATGAAAAAGAGCTTAAATTACAAAGGCAATCCATAATTTTCAACAGTTTGGCTTGTTGAGTCGACAAATGTGAACAACATTTAACTTACTATGTTAAATCTATTCCATGAATTGTATATTCACAATTTTATTTCCTAAAAATTTGGTTACTTTTAAGTTATACATTTGTTTTCTTGTGAAAATTAATAAGTAATTAAATATTTAAAAACCTACAAGCTGAGAGATCTGCTTTGTAGTCAATATTGCTGGCTACAGTGGCGTCTCGTCAGGGTAAGCAAGGCAAGCAGTGCTTGCCCAGGCAGCTTCCTGACAATTATCTGATTATAATAAATATTTACTTGTAACCTTGTCTCTACTAGAAGCTAACTATGACTCCTGCAGATAGGGGTATCTTTTACGAATTTCGCTCGGATTACAATTGCAAGATAAGAACTCGTAAACAACCAAAGCAAGCTGTTGAAAAGCGCTTGCAATATCGCTTCTAGTGGATAGAGTTGCAGCGATAGTATTCGGGTGAACGAAGGGGTTGGAGGGGTGGCCGGGCGGAAGGAACACGGGAGGGATTGGCTACGTAACGCTGTGTTAGAAGCTACGATTTCAGTGCTTTCTCGCCGAAGAGTTCCGAATATAGCCGAACCTAGCAGAATTGCCACTTTAGTGGTTTTGTTACCAGTTACTGCGATTTCAGATAATCTACTACCGGTCAAGATTTGTAACTTATACGTTGATTAAACAGGGAGGCGAAGACAGTTTAAACTGATACTAGTAAATTGGAAAATGTCTTTTCTATTGATAAGATAGGTCTCCGGTGATTATTCCAGTGCCATTAGTGGTTTTCTTTAAACTTCAGTTGGCAACTCTGGTCACAGGCAGTTGATTTTTATAAGCTACACGAATTGAATATATTGGCAAGTTCCCGTGCTGCACGGTAATGCTGCCAAGTAAATATTATCGTTTATTATTTAATTTGGTTACTGTGCGTTGAAATTTACCATTATTAGCTGCGCTTTCTATACTAGAGATTAAAAATAGTCTTACGAGACTAAAAACCATGAATGAAACTGAATCATGTGAACGCAAGTGTTGTGTACGTGGATTACGTGCTAAACCTTCTCCAGCAGTGTTTTTACTTTTCAGCAACGATGTGACTTCATCAGAGAAGGTAAGCTGACACCCCAAATTTGCGTAATTTAACATGTTTGTAATCTTATTTTAAATTTCTCTTTATTAGAATTTTTTTGTAAAAGTTGCAGAATTAATTTCCATACGTTAATGGTGTTTTGTGCTCTATTCTCATAAACATATCTAAACTATCCTTGTGAGATCGATTGTTGACAGTAATTTTTATGTAGGCTACTTTTACAATGAAACATTTTGGAAACCCAGTTGCCGAAGAAAGCCTAAAGGCTATGCTACGCTGGCACAGGCACATATCAAACGTGTAATAAATATCGTAAGCTACATTTATCGCCGCACACGCGGACAGATGTTGGGGGATGTCTCCACAAAGTGTGTTGGAAATGATGTATGGTATATTATTTGTTTGTGTGTTTGCAGCATTAGTAAATATAATTGTTTACTTTGTACATTTGTTTTTGTAATCAATGAAAAGCGTTATGCCCGATCTCCCAAATTAATAATTAGTAAATTTCGCAAAATGCCACACTTGTTTACATAAACTAAATACATGGGTAGTAACCTTATACAACTGTAGTCAGGTTCATTCCAAACTAATCGATAACCAAGCTCCACATGATCTCGGCAGTATCCTCATTTTGATTGGCAGCGCACACGCACAGGCCACATAATAATTTAACTTTTTACCAAACTTTCTGTGCGCCGATCCTGTGCTATTTTTTCTGTGCGCGCATTGAAGCGTGTGGCATTTGGAAACATTGCGTGTGCTATATTTTGTGTTAAATCAATTGTACCTTTACTTATACTACAACTAACTTTGAAAATATGCAATTTTGCAGAGTTAATATTACTAAGGCTTTATTGGCAACTGGGATGCCAAAGCTTTTCTTTGTAATAATACAAACATTGTTCAACAGTGTTGATGGCAGGATATTAAACGAAGGCTTTATGAGAGTGATGATTATAATAATGTGCATGCCTCAAGATCGGCCACATCACCAGCCATCATTTCCTAACGGCAACGCGGCATTCTGTAGATATTAACATGACAATCTGACCGACTCCCTGGCTGGCCCTTGGTTTTATCTTAAGATATCAGGTATCCCGACATATTGTCATATTGCCTTCACGCATCCTGATAAAGAATCTTAGACGCGACACGTGATATCATAACAGCCGCCATACAAGCCATTACGGTACGATTCCCGTTACGTCAGTTGCTAAACTGGCTGCCAAACTTACTGCCATGGAATATGCTTTTTAATCGGTTTTATTATTTCTCTCTTTCTATATGTTTAATGGGGTTTTCGGTATTCTGTTACTATATTTCGAGTTTTAAGCCTCCCCCACCCCCCTTTTCATTCCCTTTTTAAACACTAAAATCCTGGTAGTCGCAAATATGATTAGTAGCTTGCCTTTCAAATTAGGTCACGCATCGCCACTGCTGGCTAACGATACTCGTAGACTTGATTAATAAAACGTATTGGGCCCTGGACGCACAGAAAATACATTTACATTCCTACCATTTTATTGTCTTCATATTTTTCAAATGTCTTTTAATATTTTTCTTTCATTTTCAATCACCATTATCTAATAACGTCAGTGTTGTATTAGTTATACAATGTTCAAGTATCTTTCCACTTGGTAATGATGTAATGGAACAGGAGACATTTCATAATAATAATAATAATAATAATAATAATAATAATAATAATAATGTTTTGTACCGGTCATTTTTAGCTTACAAGAGTTATGTTTTTCGTTACCAGAATTGTTTTTGTTGTTTGGGACCTGAGGTTCCTCACCCACTGCCGGCAGCCACGTCCAGGGGCTTAACTCTACACTGTAAGTTCACTGTTAGCCTCGTGTTGTTTTACCCACGTAACCCATTCGAGGAGTTTAGAAATAAGGGTTCTGTTGTTTGAGTTGTTATCATATTGATGTGTATATAAAGACATGTTAGTTTTTGATCGTGTAACTAAACAAAAATGTGTGCTAAGTCTGATTTTGGAATAATGCTTGTTGAAACAATTGGATTAGAATGGATGATGGTAGTGTAAGGTAAGTTGTTGCTGCCAAAGTACATTGTGTGTTGCCTTTCCTTACTGAAGTGAATGTGGTTTTGTGTAATTTGCAATGCCAACATAAAAATGTTTTCAGGTAAAGTACATGTAAAAATGTATTATTTGCAACTTGTGCCATGAAATCAAAAAGAGCAGATGGATTTTATTTTACTATTCAAAACCAGTATGTTAGTACTGAATAGTTAAATTAAAACCCATCCACTATTATTTTACTTTGCGTTACCAAAATGTTGAAAAATAGTAAATTAGAGACATTTTCTGGTAAAGTACATTTCAAAATGTATTATTTGAAATTGGTGTTGTGAAATAAAAAGGAGTGGATGAGTAATTTATTATGTGACCTCAGTATTTTGGTATTGAATAGTATAATATAACCCTCATTTCCTGCCGTTTGCTATACAATACCAAGGCAAAATATTATCTTTTCAAGTGTTCCCTCCCAAAATCCACCACATTTCTGTGAATGTCTGATAGTATGTTTTTGTCTTTACTTGTTTTGGTATCGAGTAGTAATAAAATATTAAGAAATTCATAGCGACCTAACAAAAACCAGGATCTGTAAAATATTACAACAAAAAACCGAATATCAAAAGATACAAGTCATTTGTGGCAACTTAACGTGACTATAAACACAGCGGTCAGGATTGAAGAAGTGGAGCAAGATATTCTAGTCCTGTCTCACTGGTGGACAGTAATAATAGTCTAGTCAAAATATGTTTTGACCTGGGCAAAATTGCTTCAGAAGCGATTGAAGTGGTATTCAACTCAGAAAATCTTCATTTTTAACATATCCAAAATCCGACAAAATCTGATCATGGGAAAGTCCCAAAAAAATCAATTTCAAAATGACTACCAATTGTTGAAAGTATCGTATTTGTTTGTGTAAGATTTGATTTTTTCTAGTGACTAATTTTAATTGATTTATGGAAATAATATATATATATATATATAATTTTCTTGTTTCAGGTAAAGTGTACTGAAAATGGCTGCCACTGGACAACATTATTGTATTTGCCAAACAATTGTCGAAGATGGCCGAGAGGCAGTGACTTTAATGCAGAAAGGCGCTGATGGCATCAATGCAGCCAGTAAACTCAGTGAAAGCGATGTCATTGTAAAAGCTGGAAACAGAGTTCATGTGTCATGAAGAAGGATGCATACTGATAAAAAGAGCATTGATGTATGGAAGAAACAACAATCAACAAGCATTGGTAAAATAAGTGCCCGTTTAGCAGAAGGAACTTTTTCCTCTTAAACTGACTGTTTGTTTTGCGGAACTATGGTAGATTTTTTCGGAAAGTACAAACCGAACTACGAGCAAGTGAAGGTGCAGACTACTGAATTTGCTGAGACCGTCAAAAAGTGTCGTGAGCGATGCTGCGATGAGTGGACTTTTGTGGTAAAAGGACGGATTGAATATTTCCTTTCAGATCTACATGCTGCCGATTGCGTGTATCACCACACATGAAGTGTAAACTTTCGTAGTGGGAAAAATATTCCTCAAGAATATTATGCAAGTATCGGACAATCGACAAAGAAGCAGAAGCAAGGCCGTCCAATCAATGAAGAGCAACAAGATGCTTTCTTGAAGACCTGTACATACCTTGAGTCTAATGATAAGGAACAATTACTTGTTGTGGATCTTATTTATAAAATGGAGGAGTATCTCAAAGAAAGTGAATATGATCGAAGACACATGAAAAGAAAGTTCGAAGAACATTAGGTGAAAGTGTAATAATATCTTGTGAAAGTGGAAAGGCTGATATTGTAACATTGAAAGAGACTGCTGACCAAATTCTTAGATCCTACCAAGCTAAGTCAAAAGAATGTGAACCTGAATTACAAAAAAGATACGTAATAGAGGCAGCTGTGAGAATAATCAAGAGTGATGTGAAATCTTGTGAACAGGCAAATAAAGAAACATATCCATCAGCAGATGATCTCACTACCGAAAAAACTATGGATTACCTTCCTGGCAGCTGAAGGTTCTTCTGTGAAGAAATGTTTGTAGGGAAAGATTCCTCGACTAAAGTTGGTGCAATTGGCCAGAGTATTATGCAAGCTACATGCCCAAGAGCTTTGATATGCCCACTACAGATAGGAATAGCTATTCAAATGCATCACAACTTCAGGTCACGTTATATTATCGATGTCCTCCATCATCTAGGATTCTGTTCTTCCTATACAGACGTTATGAAATTTGAAAGGAATGCAGCAGTAGCAAGTAGAAGTTTTGCAGAGGATATGACAGATGATAATGTATTACGGTTTGCAGCTGACAATGTGGATCATAATGTTCGAACATTAGATGGGAATAACTCCTTTCATGGCATGGGAATGATTGTTTCTATAACGCCAGGAAGTAATTTCCAACCCATTGTTCCGAGGCATAATGTTACAGAGAGTACTCTAAAGAACATGTACCCATCCGAGAATACAGATCCTCTAGGAACATTTTGAAGGATATGACATTCCATTACATGGAAGCAATTTCTGGCAACATCAGAACAATTGATATCCTGTTGCAATTATCCTGGTCCTTTCCGGGAAACGATAATTCCAATTGGTCTGGGATGATGCAGACAATGTACAATAACTCAAATACACAACACTCTGGACAGGCATCAATTAGGTTCCTGCCAATCATTAACATAGCACCAAGTGACATGACTTGCATATTGTCAACACTGTTACATTTGAATAAAATTGCACATGATAAAAATGTTCCATGTATTGTAACTTTTGACCAACCTTTGCATTGGAAAGCATCACAAATAATTCATGAATACAAAGACCTTGAGAACACAGTATTAATACTTGGTTCCTTCCATACGCTTATGAACCTTGTGGGTGCGATTGGGACATTAATGAAGGATTCAGGTCTAAACGAAGTGTTACAAGAGATAAATGGTTTTAATGCTGTACTTCATATGATGTCTGGCAACAGGGGCGTCATTTCAGGTTTTTCCAGGGAAGGCAAGATTTTGTTTTCTGACGACAGTGACCTTGTTGCATCTTTTTTATTAATTAAGTATGTATAATTTAGATACTTTAATAATACAATTTCAGTTTTATGTCCTTAAGTTAGCATTATTTACATTTAAAAATACAAAAAATATATTTATACACAAAAATTCCAAATCCAGGGGGGGGGGGGGGCATTTGCCCCCCCCCTGTAGGCCCAAATGACGCCCCTGTCTGGCAAAGCAATCTCCAAAGCTATTCGTGGTCATATGCTTGTTGATGCAGCTCTGTCAACCTTGCAAGTGGCTGATGTGTTTCCCTGTAATGAAGATGGAAGTTGCCACAAACTTATTCAAAAGGCTTCGACTTTGTATGACAGTATCATGTCAGGTGAGGAATCAGTGGCGAATGTGGAGGCTTCAAGTACAATGTATGAGATAGCCGATAGGTTAAAGAAGAAGAAACAGCAGCTACAATAATCAAATACCAGCAAGCTGTGGTTCGCATATCAAGAACTGACTTCCAAAAAGTTATGGAATGCATTAAGCCTTTTCCCCCCATTTGATTCTGACTCATCTTTCAGAAATATTATCACTGGAGTTACTGCTGATTCAAGTGTAAATGTACATGAAACACATTCCATTGGTAAGGAGATTATAAACAAAATGGCTGGAAAACCGGTATACTCACATTATTCTAAAAGAAGTGACAGAGTGAAGACACTGGGGTCAGCATCTGCTGTTGTAAGTGCACAAAAAAACATTGAATTAGATCCGGCATTGTTGTTTCAGAGAATGATGACAGCTGCTACAATTGCAGACATGAATCTTGCAGATGTCTTAAATTATGAGCTCTGTTCTTACCCGCCAGCATTATTTGAATCACGAAGGCTTTTGTGGAAAGCCGACAAACCACAGTTAGCTCATGCAATACTGAAAAAGTATGTTAACTTGTGCTCAGCAGATGTTCTAGATGCTCAAGGTAATATCCAGTACGTGTCAGATGGAGGATTCCTTATTTATCGTGTGTGTTGGAAGCCTGGCGATACATACCAGGACATAGAAAATTCCTATGCAAACTTCACATTACATAATTATGGCAAAGCTATTGTTGTCTTCGATGGCTACGATAGTGCTCCTTCTACAAAGGACATGACTCACAGAAGGCGGAGCACCTCCAAAATTAACAAGATTGTGAATTTCACTTCGGGTATTACATTCTTTGGACAAAAAGAAATTTTCCTCGCAAATGATGCAAATAAACAACATATTATTATGCTCATATCAGAGGCCTTGATGAAAATAGGATGCACTGTTCAACAAGCTGATGGAGATGCAGGTCTTGATATTGTTCATTCAGCAATCTCATCTTCCCAAATTATAACCACCATCACTATTGGCGAAGATACAGACCTGTTGGTTCTGTTGTTATACCATGCAAAAAACAATGGTTTCAAACTGTACTTCAGGACTGACATTAGACGAGGATTATCTACCAACCCTGTGTACGATATTCTTGGCATTCAAGCTTTGCTGGGTAGGGATATTTGTAACCATATTTTGTTTTTATACTGGTTCTGATACTACATCCAGAATCTTTGGGATTGGAAAAGCCACAGCATTGGAAAAACTAATCAAGGACAAAGAGCTACAGGTTGCTGCAAGCATATTTTCTGTAGACGGAAGCAAACAAATTGACATTGAATCTGCAGGACAGCAGGCTATGTTGCTACTATATGGCGGCAAGATAGGCGATTCTCTACAAACACTATGTCACCGAGACTTAGTGGAAAAAGTAGCAGCAGCGAAATGATTTGTCGCCCCTGCGCGTTGGCCACCCACAGAGTCAGCAACCAAGTATCATAGTTTTCGTATGTCTACCAGATCAGTGTTTGGAAATCAAAAGAAACAAATTTAACTCCTACAGAATGAGTTTGGTTTTTAAAGGAAAATTCTTACTACCCTACAGTGTCTGATATGCCACCAGCACCAGAGTGGTTACTTAAAATTACCCACTGTTCTTGTACGACACAATGCTCAACAATGCGATGTGGGTGCAAACAAAATGGACTGCCTTGTTCAGCCTCGTGTGGGGTGTGTCAGACCAATGGATGTGACAATGTTTTTTGTAATCGACATCAATTGTTGTGATTCATATGCGTAATTTTATCACAATGACTTATGGAGTGTGTTCATACTTGTCTACTTATTATATGAACATAAAAAATACATCTATACTTATTACCTTACTTAAAAAAATTTAAATGTTATTTTATGTTCTACCTCTTGTAGGCTGTGCCAGATAAGTGAATGTGACAATGTTGTTGTAATCAACAACAATAATAGTGATTGAAATACTTTGTTTTATCAAAATTAATTATTTTTAAAATCCTTTATGGAGTGTACTCATACTTGTCCACTTATTATTTGATCATTAAAAATTAAAAATAAATGCTTGTGACCTTCCTTACAAAATCGTTTATGTTGTTCATGTATTGCTACATTAACACTGATGTTAAAGACTGCACTTTCATCGCCCTAAACATTATCAAATATCAACCTACATGATCAAGCATTCGAAACAGGGTCGCCATTTTTAATTTGATTTTTCGGTACTTTCCCATGATCGGATTTTGTCGGAATTTGGATATGTTAAAATGGAAAATTTTCTGAGTCGAATACCACTTCAATCACTTCTGAAGCAATTTTGCCCAGGTTTAGATGTTATTTTTCTTAATTTGACTAGACTATAAAGAATTCAATTTAAAACATTCATTGAACTACTACTGGTCTAAACTGAACTAAGATAGTGTTCACAACACTGAGTAGGACCTGTACGTGGAATCGGTGGTGTGGGAACTGGGGAAGGTACAAAGAAGGGCAGTGAGGTGGGTGAGGGTGAAGGAAGAGGTAAGTGCAGGCTGGGGACAAAGGGAACTTTGGACCATCTGTGATGTTGAAGGAACCAGGGTGGGACTCATTGAAGGAAAGGAAAAGTGTGAAAAGGTTGGGGTAAGAATAAAATGATAAGGACCAGAACAGAGTGGGGTAGGCAGTCTATGCATAGGAGCTCGGTGAGGAAGTTGGGCAGTTTAGGTGGGGGTGTGGCAAGTGATTGAGGAAAAGACTGTAGCATGTCAATGAGTAGTTTAAGATAGATTTGAGTTATTTTACTGTTAAGTTTTGCTTTTTCTGTTTGGTTAGGTAATTTTTAGGTAACCTAAACCAAGGTTAGGTAACCTAACGTAAACCAATATAACCTAACCTAACAAAAATTTTTGAAGTAAGATAACTACAATTTTCTTTGCTTATGACTACCTCTAATGTCTATAGAAACATTTTTCATCTGTACATGATAAGTGGTGATGCTTGATATTAACCAGACACATTTCTAACAACATATATAATTTGCAATTGTTTATTTACTGTAATGAGTAGCTGCAATACTAACAAAATATGTACTAATTTCCCGTAACTGTCCACAGAATAAACACAGAACTTTCAAACCACTACATTAACCTTCGTGCTTTATTTTAATAGAAATTAAATTTTTCCCCACATATTTTAAAACTGGGAATTTAAGCCCAGCACACAAAGTTATATTTCTTTACCAGGAATGACTGGTATATTTTTCTAATTTTTTGAATTTTTTACTATCATAATAAACAAGGATATGGAATTTGTCATTTTAAATTATAAAAGAAGACATCAGTTACATAGAGGATAGAAACTGATAAATAGTTTGTGACTATGCAAGGCTTCAGTTTATGTTCTACTCTCAAATAAACACAATTTTGAATAAATTAAAGTACATAAACGAGCCAAATTAAAACAGATAAACGACTTGCACGAGAAGGTGCAGGCAAATTTGAACCACCTTTTCTAAACTGTTATGACTAGCTAGAATGCAAGACCTTGCATACACGCTACTTGCATACCTACACGTCGGCCCAGTCACACGATGGAATTTAGCTGTGAACAAGATGATGTACACTTTCTTGTTCAAGAAAGACAACCATATGTACTTGGCTTTAGGTATAGCACACATCTTATAATAAACTGTTTTATTAGCAATAAAACTGATGTGTTTTCAGTTTCAATTTCTTTTTCAATTCCCTTTAACATGTACAACAAAAACACTTTTTTGTTTCTCTCCTTGTCCATAGAGTAAAACGTAGAATTCAGTACTTCCCAAAAATCTTCCCCCTTAAAGATCAAGTCCCACAGGTGATTTGATAATGCGACCATATCGAGTAGATTTTAACTTGTTTATAGGTGATATTGGTGAAGACATCACTTCAGTGGTCTTAGATGCTTGAATTGTAGAATCAAGGCTCCGCCGAAGAGACCGAGTGTTCATCTGGAACAAGTGATGAAATTGAGTGCTCAGCTGGAACATAGGCTTTCGATATATTAGGCATATTTTAGCGGTTGAATTCGTAGTGGTACCTGTGAACAGAGCATTTTAGCGCTCCTGTTTACAAGGGTGTTTACAAACATGCTGCAACCAGGCTGAGGGTGTTTGCACGTTTCTGGCAACCGAGGTAGGAGGACGGTTACAGGGTTTGTTCACAGGATGTTTACCTTTACTTTTATTTCCTGTTTTATTTCGAACAAATCTGAAATCAAAACAAAGTGTATTTATGTGAAATATGGACGAAACTTATGTTATTTTAAAATAAAATTATGCAATATTAATTTGTCATTATATGCAGTTGCATAATTAAATTTATTTCTACAATTTATTATGTTGTACATGTAAAAATAGTGAAAGTCGTCTATTTTCCTATAAATGTATTCGTGAAGAAGTATTTTCCTTTATACGGTGTAATTCTATTCCTGATAAGGCAATAACAAATACACAATTTCGTAACTCCATGGTGGTAGCCATTTATATTCACTGAATATTGCATTTTGATGATATCTTGTAAATGCAAACAGTTTCGGCAAACACTTGCTAACAGCTTGTGACCAATTCAACCACTAAAATGCGCCTATTGGTAGGCTTCATCTTCTCATTGGAATACTGGTTGAGGTGAAACCGGTTTCTTCTTAATCTTCTACCTCCCGTGTCAACATTGTAGGAGCGTGGTTCTGTCGAGGATCTGATGATAATGCCTGGCCATCTAACATATTTTACCCAAACTGAATCCCCAGACTTTAAGGGCTGAAGTGGACTAACTCTATGATGACGATCATAATTTCTTTTGTATTGCTGCCTGTAGTTCTTCTCTTTTTTATGAAGGAGTGTATTATTCGGCCTCTCGTCTAAATAGTTTGGCATCATTGGCATAATTTCCCTTAGACATTTTCCGAATAAGAGTTGTGCTGGACTATACCAATTCGAAATATATGTGTTGCGATATGATAGTAAGGCCAAGTGTGGGTCCTCTTTTTTTTTTTTTTTTTTTTTTTTTTTTTTTTTTTTTTTTTTTTTTTTTTTTTTTTTTTTTTTTTTTTTTTTTTTTTTTTTTTTTTTTTTTTTTTTTTTTTTTTTTTTTTTTTTAAGAAACTCTTGGCTAGTTTGACTGCTGCTTCTGCTGTTACATTACTTTAATGAAAATTGGGGCTGCTCCTGGTTACATAAAACCCATTTTTTTTTTTAGAGAAGTTCCGAAATTCAGCATTTTCTGACACTAAATTGAGTTCTTCCACTGTCTGATCTAACTTCTTACGGAATTCCTAAGCTGCTATAAGTAGATTTATCCTTTTCGATTATTACTTCTGAATTCAGTCTCTGAAGTGGGTAAATGTCGAAATATCTTGAAAAAAAAACAGTCTGATATTACAATAAACCATTTGCCTTCATATTTGAACAAATCCAAGGCAGCTGATTCCCATGGTCTATTCGATTCGGCATAGTACTAGGGAGAAGAGGTTCAAGCATATTATGTCTGTTTTGCGAACAAATTTTGCACTGGTTAACCATCATGGCGATATCTGAAGACAATCCAGGCCACCAGTCTACATTTGGTGATTCCCATGTGTCCTAAATGTATTCGGTGAAGCATGTCTTCACAAAGAGATATTGGGATTAAAATTCTCGTGCCTCTGAGAATTATCCCTTCTGAAACCGAAAATTCATCCTTAACAAGAAAGTATGCTAATAATTTAGATGGTAATTTTTCCTTTTCAGGCCACACTTGTCTAATGAAGGTAGATATCTCTCTACATTCTGGGTCATTTTGTTGACGTTCGCATATTTCCTTGATTTTATCAACTGATACATTTCTAGTTTGAACAATCTAATGCACGTATGCATCTAACTCTTCATCTAAATCGTAATTTTCAGTTTCATTCAAGGGACTCCTAGACAAACAATCTGCAACAGAGAGATGTACCCCCGATGTATAGATAATTTTGTATGAATAACACATTATTCTTAAGCGAAGACGTTGTAGGCGTGGTGATAGATCATCTAACTCTTTGGTTGTGAATATTTTCAACAATGGCTTATGATCAGTTCCGATAGTTATTTCTTTCCCAAGAACATATTCTTTCAACTTGTCACAGCTCCACGTAATGGCAAGTCCCTCTCGTTCGATGTTTGAATAGTGTTTTTCTGTCTCTGTTAGTGTATGTGATATGTATGAGACAGGTGCCATGTTTCATTTGTTTTTTGTAATAGAACTGCTCCCAATCCATTGGAAGATGTATCAGCTGATATAATGGAGGGTAGCCTATGATCATAAAATGCTAATACTGGAGCATTATATAGAATTTCTTTGATCTGGTCAAAAGACTTCTGTTGGTGTGTCCTCCAACACCATTCGTTTTTTAAGTTCAAAAGATCGTCTATGGTTTTCAAAATTGCACTTTTGTTAGGAATGTATTTTCCCAGAAAAGTTTATAATCCAAGGAAATGCTGTACTCCTTTTTTATCTTTAGGAGGTTCTAGTTCCATAACTACTTTAACTTTTGCTTCATCCACTCTCATTCCATCTTGAGAAATGGCATGATCCAGAAATTTGACAGATTCCTGTGAAAAAAATTGTTTTTTCTTTATTAAAGAGTGATACCAGCATTTTGAAATTTTTTAAGAACCTCCTCCAATATTTTGTCATGCTCATCCTGGTTGCTGCCCCAAACTAGTGTATCATCTAGATAATTACTTGAATTTTTTGTCCAGTGAGTATTTAAGAAATACGATATTGGAACTCATCAGGTGCAGATGTTATACCAAATGGAAGGACTTTGAATCGGAATCGTCCAATAGGTGTTAGGAAGGTTGTCAAGTCTTGAGATACTTCATCCAATGGGACCTGCCAAAATCCATGATTTGCATCCAATTTGGAAAACACTTTGCCCATAGATAGTTTAGTTAAAGTATAATCAATTGATGGTAATGGGTGTACTGGTCGCCTCACAGACTCATTAAGTTTGGAAAGATCTACACAGATTCGAATATCTACATTATTTTAGGTACAATCACCATTGGTGAGCACCACTCTGTTGGATGGTGAACAGGTTCAATGACACCCAACCCATCAACCATTTTCTCGAGCATTTCTTTTGTTTTTTTCTAAATATGGAAGTGGGATTTTACGAGGTGTAAATATTGCATATGGTTTTGCACCATCTTTCAATTCAATCTCATTTTTTTATTAGACCCAGGCCATAAAATAGACGAGGGTATTTCTGGAAATAGGTTTCCTTCACTTCTTGATCTGATATACTCCTAATGTGTGGGAAAAGGTTAAGTTTCTCAACAGCAGGTTTACCAAGAAGTGGTATATTGCACGAATCAGATACGTAAAATGTTTCAATGCGGTCTATATTTTTGTAACTGATTCTAGTCTGATCTATAGCCTTAACTAAATAAGTTTTCCATCAGCACAAACCAAGTTCTTGCTAGTTCTCTGGAGTGGGAGTTTCCTGTTTAGTTTAATGTCTGCTGGTAATATAGATACATAAGCCCATGTGTCAATTTTGAATAAAATTTTAGATGCCCCAATTTAAACAGAAATTATCCATGGATCATGTAATGTAGAGACTAGACACCTAGTAGATTTTTTTAACAAAAATAAGTTGCCCTGATCAGATAATAATTCTTCCTGTCCAACTTGGTTAACCTGTTGTTTTGCACGGCAAACTCTTGAAAAATGATCCGTTTCTGAACAGTAATAGAATTTCGCATCTTTTTGCTGGACATTTATTTCGACTGTGTGAACACTTGTAACCACAACACTTACAGTGTACTTTTTCAGGTTTTTAGCTGGAAACACCAAAATTTTTATCATAAGGAATATGTTTCATCTTTACAAAACCACCATTTGCTTGAACCTTATCAATAGAAGCTATATCTAGTTCGGTTTTGGTTGTCGTTTGAATTCCTCTGAGTCGCGAAGAGTGGTAATAGTTAATTGTAATGTTAAATTAGTGTCTAACTGCAGGCGATCACTAAGTATTTGATCTCTCATACCGATGATAACGATCATGAGTATCACCTCTTCCTCCAAGTCACCACATTTGCATGTCCGTGAGAGATTATATAAATCAGTGATAAAGTTTTCTGCAGTTTCCATTGGATTCTGTCTTTTCTTAAAAATCTGGCCCGTTCATAAATTACATTTTTGCGAGGAGTAAAATAACTGTCAAAACAGTTAAGAACAACATCGTAATTTTCTTTGTCCTTGTCGTGAAAAGAGAATCATTCTCAAATTTCCTCTGCTTTTTTCTGCCATGCAATATATAAGAACATCTATATGTGTCTTGCCTGGATTATTCTTCAAATTACTAAATGCACGATATCTCTCAAACCTTTTTTCCAAGTTGACCATTCATTAGGCTTGAAAGAGAACTGTTCAGGAGTCTAACATTTATAGTTAAAGATTTTTCAGTTATTTTCTCCGAAGCATTCATTTCGATACTGAATTTCAACTGCGCCATGTTTTATGAGCAATAAAACTGATGTGTTTTCAGTTTCGATTTCTATTTAATTCCCTTTAACATTTACAACAAAAACAATTTTTGTTTCTCTCCTTGTCCATAGAGTATAACATAGAATTCAGTACTTCCCAAATAAGAACCGCCTTTTCTAAACTGTTCTGACTAGCTAGAGTACAAGACCTTGCATGCACACTACTTGCATACACGTCGGTCCAGTCACACAATGGAATTTAGCCATGAACAAGATGATGTACACTTTCTTGTTCAAGAAAGATAACCATATGTACTTGGCTTTAAGTATAACACATACCTGTGTAATAAACACTATTAACTCAATCACCATTTATTCTACTGCATTACAGAGTACACCTCTCACGGTAACAAACACAAACGAAGTAAAACTGCAATATACCTAACCTTAATGCCACGTGGTTAGTAATTAACGTAGAATACAATTTTTAGTAACTATACATCACCTTTCGTTACCCTCTTCTAAAACCGAATGCACTTATTCTTCAACAGGTGCAATTTCAGCTAACAAATTAAAAATTAGTTATTCGTAGTCATTTTCTAAATGCAAACAATAAAACAGTGCTGCGCTCAGAGTAGCAAACATGATAAAAAACCAGTTCCCGTTAGCATAAAAACATTTCTCAATTTAACAATTAATTGAAATAAACGATTTGCACGACTGTGTACGGCTACGTATATATATTTTAATCTTGAAATATGTAATCTTGCAATGTTTATAAACACAATACATTTACTTGCACTTTGTGACGATAGGTTCTGTACATAAACTGAAATTTTCTGTAAAATTACACGGTTGTAAGGCTTCACGATTTTCTGCCCACTTCATATAATACACAAATACATAAGTCAATAATATATGATAAAAGTACCGCAAATTTCACCACATGTCTTCAGCAGTAATAGTTGCAGTGCCATAATATTTGTTGTTGGGACGCCACAAATTGGTCGATCATAGCAGTTAGATACAGCAGGGTAGCCACAAATGGCCCAAATGATTGCTGCTAATATAAGCCTAGCTATCTCAAACTGTTGGCATGCCACAAATGGCCCATAAGCATGCAGTTTCCACGATCCCAGCAGTTAATAACAGTTGACATGCCACGAATGGCCCACAAGCTTGCAGCTTATGTAATCCCAGTAGTCTCTGACTGTTGGCAAGCCACAAATGGCCCATAAGTGTGCCACTTAAATGTTACCAGCAGTTAGTAACAGTTGGGATGCCATGAATGACCCACAAGTAGGGATGGGCGATAATATCAATATTTTAGCATATCGATTTTTGGTTCCAATACATCGATGAAATTAATCGATAATCCTGAGTTCCGATAACTCAGTTATCGATAAATTTACGACCCATATCCGATATTTTAATTAGAAAATAAATTGTTTAGACAAATTAACAGAATGTGAATACTGAATAGTGTCGGAAAACAAAGGAATTAAACTGCTTTCGTAGTGGCCAGAGAAAAACACCCAAGCACACATTAAATTTATTAAGTTGGGCCTCAAGTTTTTTTTATTTAAAATTCGATAATTTCAGAAACTTATTTGAATCATACATGAAATCTTAATAATATCCCCAAAATTTGAAGTGTTTGAACATTTTATTATTTTAATTTTTCGTCTCTAATAGTTTTCAATGAGTTCTCACCTTGCAGATATGTATACCAATGTGCAGTGTAAGGGATTCCTATTTTCCCTTTCGTTCGTGCTTGTAGCAATACTTTACAGATAGTGTCTGAGAAGTGTTAAGTACAATTTACTATGGCTCCACCACGTATCATTGTGTGGAATCACTTCATAAAAGAAAATAAAACAAGCGCGAAATGCAAAGTTAATTCGCAAATGGTACCTCGTGTTGGCAACACTTCGAACCTATGGCATCACCTTAAAAAACATGGAATTGACAGAAAACCAACAAGTGAAACAAGTGTGCGTCAACTATCTGAAGAAGTAGACGACCCAAGTGCAGTTGAAGATGTTGCTGGTAACAACTTGAACAAATATTTTCCTAGAGAGAAGGTAAGTTATATACCTTTTAATTGGAATTATTTTTTTTTTTGCGTAGGCAATAATATGTAATTTCACGTTCAATGGATACCCTACAGTTTCATTGTTTTAAATGTTTAGTAAAAAATATTAAGTGGATGGTTGATGAAAATTGAACCTTAAAATACAGTTGAGCCTAATTCACAACCACTATGTAGCGTATGTATGCTAATTGGTGGTTGTGAATTAAATAGTTATTTATATTTAAAATTCATTAACTTGCTTCGAAAAATAAAATGTAATTTACGATAGTCTATTGCCAGCATTGTTATGACGAAATTAATTTTAGAGCATGTGTAAAATAAATGTTGTGATTCCAACCTCGTACGCACGTATTCGAACATTAACCTTAAGTGTGGTTATTAAACCGGGATTTATAGTGTATGAAAATGGGTTTAAAAATCATGTTCGTTCCTACCCTACCAGCACACAGACATCCTGAGGACGTCCGTAGGATGTGGGAACTGTCGTCCCTACAACGTCCTAGGGAAGTTCATTTCAAGTCCTTTTTATGTAGGAAAAGTTCATGGAAAAGTACTACCTACGGACATCCCTAGGATGTCTGGCATACACATCCCTGGGACATCGCTAGGAGCTCCCTGGGATCTGTAATAAACACATCCCCAAGACATCCTCAGGAGCTCTATGGGATCTGCATTAAATGCATCCCCAGGACATCCCTAGGAGCTTCCTGGGACCTGTATTAAACACATCCCTGGGACATCCCTAGGAGCTCCCTGGGACCTGTATTAAACACGTCCCTGGGACATCCCTAGGAGCTCCTTCCAGCAGCAAAAGTAAAAGTTTAGTATTCAACACAAAAGAAACCAAATGTATTTGTTTTGGTGATATGTAAACTTAGTATTTAACACACAGTCAAATACACATAATTGTTAATTTAGCCTCTTAAAATCGTTTGAATAAACAATTCGTCTCTAATAATATTTTTTTTTAAATGCTTCAACTTTCAAAAGTCTACCAGTAATAATAAAATATGTGTGTCGAAATTAATAAATTTACAATTTCTTAAGGCATGATAAATGTTATGAATTATCTACTAAATTAATTGCAACAAATCTCATGTATATTTAAATGATATTGTGAGCTATCTAGTGGCCATATTAGGAACTTGCCTAGAAATCCACTACGTCCGTGGGAGCTCCTGCTCGTATATCCCAGGGAGCTCCTGCTCGGATATGCCAGGCAGCTCCTGCTCGGACATCCCAGGGAGTTCCTCAGAGGAGCTCCCTGTAAGGACACCCCTGGGAGCTCCCCAGATGAGGAATTTAGGATGACCAAAATTCATCTTCCAAGGAGCTTCCTGGGATGTGATGTACTTTTCGAAGAGGTACTTGGGACGTCCTAGGGACATGGTTTTTCGGAGCTCTCGGACATCCGAAATATCCATCCTTAGGACATCCCGAGGATCGCATGTACCCTGATATACTCGATGGATGTCCTAGGTCATCCTGGGGACTTGCTGTGCTGGTAAGGTAATAATGTAGTTTACCAAAAACCCAATAGAATGCGCTCTTCAGATATATACCTCCTAATGCCTCAACAATATTTTAACTACTAATTTGCTATAGAAATATTTTGAAATTCATCTCGAGCAGTATTATTTTTCTTGCATTCAATATGTTTGTTTTCTTTACATCGTTGCTAAAAATTAAAAAGGACATTTTACTATTTAATCATAAATTAAAATTTATCCTATTTACAAATTCATTATGAAATATTTAAAACTAATTAGTGTAATCTGAATTTTATATAGTTTTCATATTTTCGTTAAGGTTTTGTAAATCAAACTACTGCTGCAATGGTCAGCGCTAAATTAGCCTCCATTTCGTATTTGGGAATTTCAATTCTACATCAACTTATTGTCTTGTGAACATTTATGACGCCATTTTTGTCCCACTATCCATTTAGCATTTGAGTTCCAAATAGCTGATAATTTATTCCTGGGTATTCTCTCAGTTAGGCGATATCAAAGAGTCGTAAAACATATTTATAGACTATCGTTAGAAATTTTTTTATCCAGAACCGTATTCGGAGGAGGCAATACAGGAAATTTAATATTTCCTTAAAAGTAAATGTAGTTTTGGGTATCTTTGTTCTAATAAGAATTTTTAAAAGATTGTAACTGCCGCACCGCTTTAAGAGCGGAGTTACTTTATTTAAATTAGTTGATTAATCAATGTAGGCTTTGATTAGATCTATCCCATGCCAGGAATTGTCTCGACTAGCCCAGCGGGTTTGATTTACTCCCGATCACAAGTCAATCAAAGTCAGTAAGTGACCAACCGCTCACTACTTACTTTACGAGAGTCTAAATGGGTCCAAACTACCAAGTGAAACGAGTGCTATTTCTTTATATGGTAAACCACTTCACACGGTCGTAAACGCCCTTATTCGCGGCAGGAATCGCACAACGACCTACCGCACCGCACTCAGGCCACTGAGTCAGCTTCTTGCCCTGCGAATTACGATTAAATTGGCGGACGTATAATCGCCTTTGCCCTACAATTAAATGTAATTAAACGAGTAAGTAAGGCTCTTGGTAACACACCCCTGGTGGCCTACCGAGACGCGGACCCGCAGGACACGGACACACGCGCCCGTCCGCGGCTAAGTCCTAGACTGTGTCTCTCTCAGCACCGCTGCCGGCACGCACGCCAAACGACGATTTCAGACGCGGCTCCCCCCAGCCAATCAGGATCTTCGTTTCAAATCCCCGGCCTTCCGGTATTGCTCCGAATTCGGGCGATTACGACCATATTTCGTGGTGATATAATTTCATAAAATCACAGTTTACATTTAACTAATTTTGACATCATTCTTTATTACAATTAACTATACTTTTTGCAAAACATATACAAATACTTTAAATTTAAATTAAACAGTTGGGAGAGTTGGCCGTTGGTTAGCTCTCCTCGCCCCCACCCCCTGGTGGCCTCGGGCAGGCGGCAGGAGGGGTCGACCGGCACTTCGTCACTGTCGATGGCTACACTGCCCAGAGTACTTAAAACTTGAACCAACTCTGTACTACAATTCTAGCCTGTTTTATATTGCCGTGATTGCCACCGCTTAATACTAAGAACATCTGACACTTAATTCTAATGGACAGTCTTTATTGATTTTTACACAAATTATCCCTTCAATATGTACATTTAATGTATATCGGGCTATGCCTATGACATAACCCTCTAGGTTTCATTGTCAGCTGTAGATGATAGGGGAAGCTATAGCCGCCAATTCTTAAGATTTAAGTTTGCCTTCTTTTTTTATATGCATTTGCTACCCTTTGGCACTATTTTCATCATATGACACTGCATCTTATTGGCCTTTCCGCAGCACTCACTAGGCACTTCCTATGTGCTAACCCCTTTGTATTATAGGTGTCAGTGCCCCCTAGGTACCACTGAGCGAGTTCTGGGTCGAAAGAGTGCATGTCGGAGTTTACCAAAAAAATCACAGACAACTTGGGAAGGAGCCAAAAAAAAAAAAAAAAACACCCTTGAACTTGTTCTCAGCTTGGCTCCTACAGTTCGAGTAAGGCCAAGGTCGACTATCCCCCTTTACAAACTACTGGCGACAACAAAATTCACAAAAAAAATACAACAGCTCTTTCCCCATCCTATTTACAATGTCCTCCTACAGGATGCTTCACAAAGCCTACTGCCCTGCCTGTGCCTTGAAAACATCTGATGCAGAGAGTGTTCCTGTGGCAGGTTCTGCAATTTCTCGCGCGTCTCTCTTATCTCCGGGTCTGTCTCCTGCCCCATGCACAGTCGCTCTCTCCACCTGCACGTCTCCTGCTTATTAAGGGGCCTGACTATCAACACCTGAAATTCCGTTTTCCTCGCAACGTTGCCATCTCCCCCTGGCGGATTGCGCGACAGCGTGTCCGCGATTACCTGCCATCTCGGTAGTACATACTGGATATCTTGGTCGTAACCCTGAAGGGCCAGAACCCACTGTGTTATCCTACCAGGTAACATTCGGTAGCGACCCAGGTATATCAACGCCTTGTGATCAGTGTACACAATCACCTTACGGCCATGAATGAAGTACCTAAACTTCGAACACGCATACGCTAGGGCCAGTAGCTCTTTCTCGGTGATCGTATACTTCAACTCTGCACCTTTAAGGCTCCTACTGGCGAATGCCACAGGAACACGATTCACCCGCGTCGTTGAACTGATACAGCACCGCCCCTAGTGCAATGCCGATGAATCACACGATAGATAAAATTCTCTTTCCCAATCTGGGTAGTGCAACAAAGGAGTCTCTCGCAGTTGCTGCCTTATAGCTTCCCACGCCTCTTGTTCCTCATGCCCCCAACACCACGGCACGTCTTTCTTCAGGAGACCTTGCAATGGCACGACTGTCGCTGCATACTTCTCTACAAACCTACGGTTATAATTAAGCACCCCCATGTATTTTTGCAGATATTTCCGATTCTTATGAACCGGGAATTCAGTTATTGCTCTCACCCGGTCCGGGTCGATACGAATTCCATCGGCATCTATTACGTGTCCCAGGAAACTGATCTGCTGTTGCGTAAATATGGACTTCTCTCTATTGACCGTCACACCGCCGTCCTCTAATTTCTTTAGTACCCTGCCTAGCCGCTCAGCATGCTGGCCTCACGACTCCGCTGCAATTACAATGTCATCGACATAAATAGTGACATACTGCAGTATCTCCGGCCCCAACACCGACTCGAGTGCCCTAATAAAGTGACAAACGCTTAGGTTAATGCCGAATGGCAACCTTGTAAACTGATACACGCGCCCTCCGAACTGAAACGACCGTGTATTACCGGGAGTCTTCGTGTAGTGGTACCTGCAGATACGAGGACACTAGGTCAATGCGCTAAAAACATCGACACCCCTTAAACAGTTGCAACAGTTCCTCTACCGGCGGCGGTGTTTCTCGCTCAGGCACAATCAGTGTGTTGATCAGTCTCGCATCTTAGCAGATTCGCACACAGCCCTGTTTCTTTGGCACCACTACGAGTGGATTAAGGTACGGGGATGTGCTCCACTCAATAATGCCCCTATCTAACAGCCGAGCAAGCTCCTGTTATACTGCCGGCCTCAGTTTATGTGGCACAGGGTATACATGCGCAGCATATGGCTTGTGGGCCTTCACCTTAAACTGGCTGACGAATGTTTTCATTTTCCCGGGCTCCGTCGAAAACACACCTGCATGTGACAATAAGATCGTTTCCAGCTCGTCCCGCTGTGATTTATCTAGCAGAAATTTTCGGTAGTGGTACGCTTTCAACCCTGATTGCGTGGTGCCCAGTGCTGTTGCCTATATGTGCTCTGGTGGCGCTTCGATCGCAGAAACACGCAGTACTGTTTGTTTATTCTCATGTGAGCACACTGGGTTACCGCCCGTCGGCACCTCATATTCTAGCCCATTTACAGAGAAACCTAACATCTTCCTGCAATTAATGCGCGCCTCTATCTGCAACAGGGTGTCCATGCCAATCAACACCTCTGGTTTCACGTCTCTCGCAACGAGAAAATTAAGGGAAGTGTTTACCTTGACTATGGCGACATCGACTACGACCTGCTGGCTAATGGCTTTCATTTTGTTACAATTTACGCCTACTATTGCGATGCCTGAGACCGGTAACATCGCAATCTCCTTGCTTCCCCCTTCGATCTGCAGCTGCCGCAACACACTCTCGCATTAAAGAAACCTCGCTCTCAGTGTCAATAATGGCCTTAAACTCGCGCCGGCAAATAGTCACGCTCACAACAGGTGATTTTTCTGCGCCTACTCCGCCAGTCGGATTGGGCGAATCCCATAAGGCTTCGTTTACTGCTTCGTCTAGTGGCATGTTTATTTCGCATCTGTATGCCTGGTACTCCGTCCCTTCCTTCCGAGCCCTTAAATGCGCGGGACTCCCGCAGTTAGGCTCTGTCTGTTTCCCGACTGAGCAAACTGTTCATTTACCTCGGCCACTGTGTATACTTGATTCTCGAGCCCCTAGTCAATGATCCCATTGCTTCTAGCATGCGTCTCTGTCCCTACCGGGTCATTCAATACTTTCGTTTGTCTAACTCACGCTGTGCGCATCAATGGGGGCTGCCCGCACGCAGATCCACTTCCTCGGTCATTTTCTCCTCGTCTATCTCTTCTCTCCTTCCACCCTCTGTGCCTGCTTTTTCCGCGTTCTTGGCTTTCTTGCTTCCAGTGACGTCTCTCTACCCCTGCTTGGTCTTGAAACTCGTCCAGCTGAGTTCGGTCCACCTGCATCTCAAACCGCTCTACCAGCCTAATTAGTGGGTCGGTGTCCTCTACCTCAGCGGTAATTATCGCCTCTCTGATATACCATGGTAGGTGCTTCGCCAAATGGTAGACTAGACGTGACGGAGAGAACGATTGGTCCAGGTATCGATTCTCGTCAATTATCTCCCTTAGATAATCGGACATAGTCACTTCGCTGTCCTGGCCATATCGACCGTGATAAATGTGGTTTACTAATTTATCCTGGACAATCGGAGACCAGAAGCGATGCATGAACGCTGCCCTACAGTCGTCGTAAGTTCCCCAACTTTCCAACACACACTGCGCCCAGTTGTCCGCAGGCCCTGCCAACCGACTCAGAAATAACTCCACTCGCAGAATCTCACTACTAGGAAAATTCCTCACATATTTGTCCATGCATTTGATAAAGCGGACCGGCCTCGCACCATCTAGCTGTCCAGTAAAAACAGGGACTAATCGGCTTACATTAATCGGCGTAACTGTCAGTGTTCCTCCGATAGACGTGCATTGTGCGATATTTCGCGCCAAGTTATTGTGCTCTGTCTCTACATCACCTACCTATCGTTGTAACGAGAGCACAGTATTTTCAATACGACTCACGTCGCTAGAGATGTCTTCGACGCGCGTCTGTATGACCTGAACATCGGACTTCACAACCTGAACATGAGTTTCGCACAACTCCACGACTGCGTTTATCCTGTCGCAAATTGCTTCTCTGGCCTGCATATTAGCCTCATTCTGTCTGTCAGTTTCCACCTGCCAGTGCGACTTAACCTCCGCCAAACGACTATCGATTTTCGCCTCTAACTCTGTGGCGTGGTCCGCGAACTGACGTGCCACCAGGGCCTCGAAAGTGCGAAATCGCTCGTCCACTGCATTTATCTTTTCCCCTATTTCGTTCCCCATCTGCTGCGTCTGACTTTGCAAGCCCTGTGACTGATTTTTTTATTACTGCCATCATATTTCCTAACAGCTCACGTAGACCTACCTCTTCAGGACCCTGCGTTTCTACCTCACTGCCGGCTCCCGACGCAGAACTGTCCTGCAGTGTCTCGGTCGTCACCCTACTTCGACCTTGGCTCGAACCCGGGTCTGTAGAAACACCGTCTATCCCCTCCATCTCTGGCCTTCCACCGAGCTCTACTTCTTTAGGAATTATTGCACCTGTACCCTCCATTATAGTACTCACTCCTATCTGCACTCTTTCCTCTGGGGACAGCCTGTCGGTGTCTCGGAGTTTCGACGAGCGGTACCTAGTGAGCATAACCTAGGGGTAGCATGCACAACAGCTAACACTTTAACCGCTGATGTCACCCGTCGCTCCCTCCTGGATCACGTCGCCTGATTGCTGAAAGGTACTTTGAAGTGACCACTCACCACCTGGACAGTTCAATCGGCACCTGTGTTCGATGCTCTGCGCCGCCCCATCTGTTGTCGGGTCGTCGTGAGGCCGTGATGTCTTCTCTGGTACCGCTCCTTCGCCGTCCGATGACGGTACCCTCGCCGCCAAAGACCTGCGTCGTGGTTCTGTCGCTGCTCCGTCCAAATGTCAGTCCAACAGCCAGTACCCTCAACGCCAAAGCCGCAGTGCCTCAGTGGTGTGTGCTCACCCGCAGCTCTGTCCTTGGGTCAGTCTCTCGCCGTATGTTTACGAAAGTTGGCACCTTCCGCCACGTTTCTGCTCTCTGCGATGCCGCACGGTCTCCGTCGCAGTCTCTTATTTCGCCGCAATTCTCGCGTCGCGAAATGTTCGAGTTATATCTCAGGGAGTGTATAAGATCAGGCCCCTAAGTTGGGTAAGCCAATCATTAATTCCCATACCGCTTTAAGAGCGGAGTTACTTTATTTTAATTGGTTGATTAATCTATCCCGTGCCAGGAATTGCCTCGACTAGCCCAGCGGGTTTGATTTACTCCCGATCACAAGTCAATCAAAGTCAGTAAGTGACCAACCACTCAACACTTACTTTGCGAGAGTCTATATGGGTCCAAACTACAAGTGAAACGAGTGCTATTTCTATACATGGCAACCCACTCCACACGGTCGTAAACGCCCTTATTCGCGGCAGGAATCGCACAACGACCTCCCGCACCGCACTCAGGCCACTGAGTCAGCTTCTTGGCCTGCGAATAGCGATTAAATCGGCGGACGTCTAATCGCCTTTGCCCTACAATTAAATGTAATTAAACGAGTAAGTAAGGCTCTTGGTAACACACCCCTGGTGGCCTACCGAGACGCGGACCAGCTGGACATGGACACACGCGTCCGTCCGCGGCTAAGTCCTAGACTGGTCTCTCTCAGCACCGCTGCCGGCACGCACGCCAAACGACGATTTCGAACGTGGCTCCCACCAGCCAATCAGGAGCTTTGTTTCAAATCCCTGGCCTTCCGGTATTGCTCCGAATTCGGGCGATTACGACCGTTTTTAGTGGTGATTTTATTTCATAAAATCACAGTTTACATTTATCTAATTTTGACATTATTCTTTATTAGAGTTAACTATACTTATTGAAAAACATATACAAATACTTTAAATTTAAATTAAACAGTTGGGAGAGTTGCCGTTGGTTAGCTCTCCTCACTCCCACCCCATGGTGGCCTCGGGCAGGCGGCAGGAGGGGTCGACTAGCACTTCGTCACTGTCGACGGCTACACAGCCCAGAGTACTTACAGACGTGTGGGAGACTACCATGGCTCTCATCTCATCATCTCTCCAGTCCAACATATAAAATATACATTAACTCTCACTGATCATCCTATTATCATCCCTATCACATAATACTATTTACACAGTGTACAACAAAACTTGAACCAACTCTGTACTACAATTCTAGCCTGTTTTATATTGCCGTGATTGCCACCGCTTAATACTAAGAACATATGACACTTAATTCTAATGGACAGTCTTTAATGATTTTTACACAAATTATCCCTTCAATATGTACATTTAACGTATATCGTGCTATGCCTATGACAAGATATGTAATAAGTATATTTTATGTTATATAGAATTTTTTGAATTGCTTTGTACAAATACTTACAAAAATACCTAAAGCAATTTAAGAAATTTAGGAGCTATAATGTGAGAACAAAGTTTGTAAATAGGTGAATATCACTTATTTCAGGCAGGAACCGCTGCTAGAGAAAGTGTGCCAGTAATTGCCTCTACATCATCTACTGGAGATAGTGAGGACTCTAGAGCTAGAATGGTCACTTTGAGCCCCACTGCAACCACAGCTGGAAAGCGAAAATCTACTCGTGACCTGCCTTCGTTTTCGAAACGGATGGCAACGTTACAGCAGACACTGCATCGTGCTTGCTCTTATGCAGGTAAACAACATAAATTTTACAAATATATTTTATTATGCTGCAGCCTAGCGCAGTGGTGGCAGACCTATCGAAGTATGTTACCTGTCGAAGTTCATTTTTGTATATGTTTGTTCTAAGGCACATTGCTCAATGTATACGGCCTTAAAGGTTCAGCTCTGGACACTGTAGTAAAATATTGACTCCCATATGATTGAATTTAGTTAGTTTGTTTACAGTGGATATTAATGAAAACTTGGTGGCACCACCAGCACACTGGTGCAGCTAACTAGTGTTCAGCAAATAGGCGACTGTCCATACACGTCTATAAGGTAATGGTCTAAACACTTCGTTACCCATTGATTAGAAGCACGAAGTACTGTGACGACTGTCGATGCAATTACTTCCCTGTCGAACTTCTGTAAGTCCGTAATCACCACGAAGCTGTAAAAGAGAAATGTTTGTTATTTTATGGTCATTCTCATTTTTTGCAACATAACATTTGTTAACGGTGTTTTAGGTAATGTTTTAGGCATAGTATATTGATGTCTTGATTAATTGCTGGTATAGATTTCCTCCATTAATGAAATTGTTGAGAATGGATCATATAATAATTATCATGAATGACTCTAGTAAAAAACATAGAATAAAATTGGAGATCTTCGAAATTATATTTTACCTTAGGTCTAACTTTCTAAAAATAGTTCTAAAAAAGATATTCTTTACACAACTCGTAAAATCCACATGTAAGGGTAATGCGTATATAAATAAATTTCATTTGTTGTCTCATCAAAATAATGACCTGAAGTTTTATTAACATGAGGCAGTCATAAGTAGATTCCTTACAGAGTAAGATATTTTTTTAAACACACAACACCTTATGTTAATTTTACAATCTTTATTTGTTTCAGATGGTGGTGAACATTGCAAAAAACTAAACGATGCCTTGCTGTTTATGATATGTAAAGACTACATGCCATTATCTACTCCTAAAAAGAGAAGGTTTTTTTAATTTTTTAAAACAGCAGTTCCACTTTGGAAGCCACCCAGCAGAAAGGCAGTGACCACAATGATAGAGGATAAATATATGATGGCCAGTGAACTTTTCAAGCACAACTTGATGATTAAAAACAATTTAACTCTAACTTATGACACATGGACAGAGACAAATACGACTAAAGGGTATCTTGGGTTGACTCTTCATTACCTGGAGGACGAAGACATTCATTCCGCAATGTTTGGAATTGAACCGTTAGATGAGGCCAATACTGCAGAATACCATAGTCGAAAAATGACGGAATTGTGTGATAAGTGGGGTATCCAGACTGAAAAGGTGTCGGTTGTAGTAACAGATAGTGGCAAAAACATTATGAAGGCAGCAAAAGTCACCTTTGGAG
>PNEQ01075579.1:0-11199 GCA_003012365.1 Medauroidea extradentata
AATAAGGTAGGTATAGAACTATTGTTTAGGCAATCAGGCAGGTCATTTATGTAAACCAGGAATAACAGAGGTCCGAGAATTGAACCTTGAGGAACACCATGTCTTATCTTACCTGGTTTTGAATAAACAATATTTGAGTCTTCCCTAATGCAAACTTGTTGTTGTCTATTTTATAAATACGAGTGTATGAGTTTATTAGACCGTGAACCAAACAAATGCTTAACATGGCTGGTATCAATATGGCCGACTAATTAAAAAATTGAGGAAATATTAGTTAGGATGTGTGTAAACAGGGCTAAAATATAGAGTTTTCAACCTAAAACATCTATTAAAGAGCATAATACATTCATCTACCATTAAAAATTCCTGTCTGATGTGAACTTTTGAGGTTAAATCAGTATGGCGGCTGGCCAATTTGGAGGCACCTATCCCACTTCTTGGCTTCACTCCCATCATCATCATTCTGACAATGTTTTGGCGCGAGATAATTCACTGCCACGTGAAGGCAATTTCTGCATGTAAAATCAATGATCCGAGTGACAGTGAGCAGTAATATGACGGCCGTCCTACAGTGTTGCCAAGTAACATGCCCGTAAAATTAAAGTCAGCTGAATTTGTTACGGGTAGTGCTTAGTGAATCGCAAATTAAGGTAAGCGGCGTTAAGCGATCCGTAACTTAAAGTTACTGGCCGTAACTAAGGAAAAGTTAGTGAATAGACCCCCAGGATCATCTTGCAACTATCTCACGACTATGGCCCAAGAAAGTCCCAACATGCCATCTCCTGTATACTCCTACCTCCATGCTACCCATGGCCATTCCTACCTCCATGGCCTACATAAATTTACACATGGCATTTACATTTTCATGATTTACATAACTATATCTGTGGCTGACTGGCTGTGCTTGTGTTGTCCTATTTGACGTTGAGTATTGTATGGTTTTTTTTTTTTTCCTTTTTTTTTTTTGGTATGTGGTGTTGGATTTTCTCTTTAATTCTATGAAAATACAGTTCGTGAGTTAATTTATGATTATGTATTGTGTTACCAAAAAACTCATATGTATAGATTTTTTTAGAGCTAGGTAATAATAAAAATTTTTTTTCTTGCTATTGGGCAAGCGCTCTGTGTCAAGCATCCAACACCCCTACAACATCCTCTCCAAAGCTTTCTTAAACTGTCCCACACCCCGCAACGACACCACATCCTCCTGCAACAAATTCCACTCCTGACCGTCCTAACCAGCGTTGACTGTAGTCCCCGTCCCGTCCTCCGCCAGACCTGCTGTATCTTTTTACTGTTGTTGCCTCTATCCCTATATCCACCCTTATCTAGATGTTCAGCTAGTGCACTCTATCCTCCGTCCCGTTCCACTATCTTATACATCCTAACCAGTCTTTCCACCCTCCTCCTATCCTTCAGTGAGTTCCATCCCATATCCCTCATCATCACCGATGGCCTGAAACTACTTTCATACTCTCCATCCTGCCCCTGTCTTCTCCACTTATCCTTCACCCATCTGGCTGGCCTTCTCTGCACCTCCAGTTCCTTCACCTCCACCTAAACATGGGGGTTCCACTCAGCTGCAGTGTACTCAAGAACAGGCCGGACCATGGTGTTGTAGGCCTTCTCCTCACAGCCCCAGACGACTATGTCCATACATTTGAGGGCTAGATCTCAGTATACAAATATAGGCTAGATGTAATCCTTATTAAGGCGCACTATGTAAATTGCACTTTAATATTTCAGACTATTAAATTTAGGTCTAAATGTTGATTGAGGAGCAAAGCAGACTTGTTAGCCTTTGATTAATTGGTATTGGGCGGTGTAGTGGTTTGCAGCTAAATGCTGTTTTTTTTATAAAACTGTATATTATGTCTACACAATACTACATGGTGTTGTAGGCCTTCTCCTTCACCTCCGAGCTGGTTCCCCTTAATATCCTACCCATCATTCCTAGCACTTTCCTACCCTTTGCGACCACTCTCTGAACTTGGCTTTTTCACCCAAGATTTTCATGTAGAATAACTCTTAAGGTACTTATACTTGGATGCCTTGCTTATTTCCTGCCCTGCCCAGCTATAGATTTCCCTGCTCTTTAGTCTTTTCCTTGTAAACCGCACAAGTTTAGTTTTTCTAACCTTTATCTTAATTTTTTCATGTGTCCACAGCCTTATCCGCTCAATACCTTCCTGTAACTTGTTCTCACGTCCCACCACTGAATAGAGCACACAATCATCAGCAAATAATCGTATTCTGTTGGTAACCTCAAAACCTATATCATTGACCATTATGGTAAACAATATCAGACCTATCACACTTCCCTGTGGCACCCCTGAAGAGACCTTTCCCTCAATTGACACAGTACCACCCCCCCCCCCCACTTTTACTCTCTGAACCCTTCCACCCTAGCAACCTCTTGTCTTCTAATAGGTCATCCACCTTTTACACAAGTTTCCCATGAGGTACCTTATCAAAGTCAATATAACCGGCATCCATTTACTTTCCCTTATCAACAGCTTTCACCAGGTCCTCCAACAGACCTGCCAACTGAGTCTCACATGAATATCCTTCTCTGAAACCATGTTGGTATTCCCTCAGCCAGTTCTTTTCATTCATCACCTTAACTACGTACCGTGCTACCAATCATTCCATAACCTTCCCGGTATTCAATGTAAGACTCATTGGCCTGTAACTGCTGGGGTGCGACCTATCCTCTCCCTGCTTGTACAGGGTGAGTGTGAATTTGACCGACAAATTTGGTGGGGTGATTCCTTACGCAAAATAAGGTAGGGTTTACATTTGACAATTGTCCCGAAAGTCCATAATATGGACATGGTGCTGACGTCCAGCATTCCGTCTCCCCACATCGACGGTGCCATTTTCCCGCAACCGACGGTGCAATGACGTAAATGTAGTGTGATGAGGCTGCCTTCTGTCCGGATATCGCTCTCTGTACAAGCGTTGTGCTGCTCGTGCATTCTCTCCCACAGCACCATACACGAGATGCATGTCTGCGAGTTCTGGCCATGAATAACGCTCTATAACACCCACGAGTACTACTGCTACCTCCAACAGCTTGCAGAGAAATGACAATTATTCAGCGCAGTCCCAACACATGTACAATAGTCAACTGGCACTGCATTGGACTCCACAGCATGCCGTTCGGTGTGTGGAAGGAGTAGCAGTGACATTGTCCACCACAATTCCCACATGCGAATATCCAGGGTGACCCCATTGAGGATCGAACCTGGATCACCTCGCTAGGAGGCGGACACGTTCGAACGATTTAATGCTCAGTATGGCTCTGTGGTAGCGATGCAAGACATGTTACATATCCGCACAGGCGTTAGGTAACGACACTCCACTCCACCCTCCGTTACTTACATAGCGGTTTCTGGGGAAATGGTTGGCCTAAGCGTCTTGTACTAAGGTAACCTTTTTTGTTGATTTGAACATGTTCTTTCATAAACAATTGTCAAATTACGATTACATGTTACGGCTACCAAATTTCATACAATCGAAATTTCAAATATGCCATTTGTCCATGAAGGGGGATGATTTGTACCATCTTACCATGTTGGGGTCAGACGTCTTATTATAGCCCATAACTTGTCCACATTGTTGTTGCTACATCTCCAGCGTTGTTCGATATTTTAATTATAATAGATTTTGAAAACACATTTTCAAGGGCTCCTAACACCCTTCATATGCACTTTCGGGACAATTGTCAAATGTAAACCCTACCTTATTTTGCGTAAGAAATCACTCCACCAAGTTTGTCGGTCGAATTCATAATCACCCTGTATATTGGTACCACCAGTGCCTCGTTCCATTGTAGTGGGAGCTTATCTTGTTCCAGTGACCTGTCAAACAGCACTTTGAGATATTTAATCAACTCCTTTACAGCAAACTTTAATGCCCCATTTCCAATACAGTCTGGTCCGACCGCCTTGCTACTTACCAGCCCTCTGATGCCCTCACTTGCATTCTAAATTTGTTACCTCTTTTCCTATCGCTCTTACCATTCCTTTGCCACATGTAATGTGGGTCAAAGACATCCCGGTATTGCCTTTGTAGCATATCAGTCTTAGCCTTGTCTGTTGATGCAACCAGACCCTCCATATCTTTCAACTGCGGAATCCCTCCATACATACCCATAGAACTGATTAATTTATTTTTCTAGCTCTCTTCCCATCTCCTTTAATTGGTCCCTAGCCAGTAGCCAGGGTTGGCACGAGTGGACCCGACCCGCTGGTTTTGGGTTGGGATTTTTCAATAAAACCAGTTTGAAAAACCCAGGTTTTTATCAGGTGGGTTTTTTGTTGAAAAAAAAAATGTGTTTTGTTGGATTAATAAGTTATAATTTTAAAGTATTTGTTAAAAACCCATTTAAAAAGTAGACCTACTTTCATCAGGCCTACATATGTTACCTTAGTACAGTAAGTCACAAGTTCTATAGTTAAAAGCGTCTTATATTATAATGTATTGAAAATGGACTTGCTTAGAGTCTTTTGGAAGGTGGGACATGTAAGAAACGCCAACCTTTTTTTTTTTTTTTTTTTCACAAGGTTTATTAACACTACTTAAGTAAAAAATACAAACATGTTTCAATTTTTCCATTGTAATTTTAGTTCACTCACACATATAACTTTATTTTCCTGTGTATATTGCTGAAGAAATTATGGGATCATTCTTTACAGATGACCATCCATCTAGAAGGATAGTAACCATTTAATCAGTCAAACTATCTGTAAGGGCATTTTCCACTTCTGTGTGTACTTCATCTAGCAATTCATTGGCCAACTCTCGTCGGTTAGGCGGTTTATAGCCAGGACGCAAACACTTTATCATTTCTTTAAATGCAGTGGTATCTGCTGCATTAAAAGCAATGTTACTAGAATAAAAAATTTTTGCAATACATTTTCTGAGTAGAAGTTGTCATATGAGTAAAATATGTAACCTTTGTTTGAATTTTATATCCTACCGGCAAAGATGAGCAAGATATTTCAGATACTGAAGGTAGTGCCATTAACACTGTTGATGACAGTTTTACTACCTTTACTCAAGGAGGGTCGCTGTCTAGTTCAAGAGTCACTGAATAATTAGAACTCCTCATAACACGTTTAGATAGATGTACACGAATTCTTTCTACCTTCCCAGAAATTTCACCTAGACAATGTTTGCACTTAACTTTACCGCTCCCATCGATTTTCAGTACTTCAGTCCATTCTGTAGCATTTTTCCTCCCTGGATTTGCTACGAAAGGCATAGTAATAAAAGTACCAGTGTACAAGATAATAAACCAAAACTAGCAGGGCACTAATTATTTACGATACAAGACCCGAAGTACCAGTGTGCCTTGGCTGGAGGCCAGCTGCTGACTAGACTGAGTATAGAATAACAAAATGAGGGAAATACATGGAGGACTTTGTCATCAGAAGGTAAAATGGGGTGTAGTATGATAACTTCAGGGGCTTTATTTTTAGACTGAACAACAGGAAATGTGAGATGACCAATGACATATGAGCCAGGCAGCTGCAGTGACTCGCTTCTCCTCTCCAACCATCCGCCTTCCTTGACTGATCATATTCTTAAAATTGCTTACTAACAAAGGCAAATAAAATAAAACTATTTTTAAAAGGTTCTTGTCAAAGTAGTTGATCACATTCATAATTTTAAGTCTCATACTTTAGGCTATTACTTTATTTTTAAAATCTTAAATAGGTAACATCAAAAAAGATATAGGTGCAACAGTTAACCAGTCAAAATAATATTTGAAATGGCGGTGAAATTATGTTATAAAAATTATCCATTAGAATTTAGAAATACTTACATGGCAATGTAACTTATGATATTCAGTATTTATTCCGTTTGTTATATCGTCGTACCAGGCCACAGGCCAGGTGGAGTTGCACCTGGTCGCGGCAGGTGTTCGCAGAGTGTGTCAGTGGCAGGTGTGCGCTGTTTGGTAATGGCAGATGTGCGGTACTTGAGTGTGTGTGGCGGATCAGTGATGGCGGCAGGGCATGTGTGAACTTGACACTGACGTGCGACACCTGCCATCCCAGCCGCCGCACGGCCATCTGCCAGTGCAGGACACATGGCTTCGCCGCCCCCTCCCTCTACCAGCACATGAAGAAGGCAGTCTGGAAGCAGCGGCCGCGACGGACTCTGATTCGTCCAGCGAGAAACGTAACGCACGTGTGTAACTATCGGGCCCAGTGTTCTACTTTGTTTTGCTATTTGGAACTGGCTCGCTTAAGGCCCTAGGGCAAGGGCGGCCAATCTTTTCGAAGCTATGGCCAAAAAGGTGATTGAGATCAAGTCACGGACCACCATACACAATTTTTAACATAGATGAATTTTCATGTGGTAAAAATCTGAACTTTAGTCCAGTCGTCAACGTACCATTCCATCCTGCACCACACTGCTAGTTCACATAAAAATAAATACGCAGTGCAGCCAAATTGAGAGAGCCTTTGTACTCGCATATTATGAACTGTCCATTATCATCTTGAAGTCCTAGCACAGTCTCCGTGGTACCTGATTAGAAGAAGGTGCATTGCCAATCATCAAATTATAATATATAGTTTAATCAGGGTAAGAAAAATAATTAATAAATATATCACAAATGTTTAAGCTTTTGGCGGGCCATTCAAAACACAGTAGTGGGTCAGTGGTTGGTCCGCGTGCATAGGGCTGGCCGTCCCTGCCCTAGGGTATGGTGGTGTGGACTGCCCCATAAGAGTCCATGTAAGGTGTAGTTTTCTTCAGGTCCTCTCTCGTTTCCCTGATACGCAGCTGTTCCGACTTGCCAGGTGTGAGAGGGGTACGCCGGTACGAACAGACTACGACCCATCGAGCCTCGTATTCCCGGCTACACACTTAACCGGGTTGCGCCCAGAGCATTCCAACGCAGCTCTGTTCCTACCTCACTCTCACCGGACACGGTGTCAGTTAAAATATATATTAAAAGAAGTTAACTGGTTTATAAAACTGATCAAAACCAGGATTTGGTCTGAAAAATAAACAATGCATTGTTGAAAAAAAACAGGTTTTATTGAAAAAAACCGGGTTTTATTGAAAAATCCCAGGTGTGTTGGGCATTTTCAAAAAAGCCCGGGTTTTTGCCAACCCTGTCCCTAGCCCTCATTACCCCTTTATTTTTCCACTCTGCATGGAATTTTCTACACTTTCTTTTCATTATTTTTATCTCCTTACCATAATATGGAGGGTCCCCACATGACCTTATCCTTTTTTGAGGGACAAATTCCTTCAGTGTTGTTTCCACAGTTCTTTTAAAGTTTTCCCACAAGATTTCTACAGACCATTCCTTAAATCTCTCCTTAAGATGATTTTCTGCCCCTTTGCCGTCCCCCCATCTGAATTGCCATATCACCTTTATTTGAGATTGCCATAACATTGCAGTGCTACTTATAAACACATTAACAGATCTTTTTGTGTACTTTTTAGCACAAATATATTGAACTAGTCCTGTCAACAAAATACAATTTATATGAAAATTTTAAACAAGAAGTATTACTTATACATAGACTGTTACTTCAATAAGAACATGTTTTGGTCTAAATACGACTTTGTCATTTATAGATCTGCATGGTCGCATTCTTGTTCACCACCACATAAAAAAAGCACACAAAAAACTGAACAAATATCTTGCGCCATTGTATGCATTTTTGCTTATTTATTACATAAATATTCTTCGATTGAGTAGAAAGAATGGAATATCAGAAATTCCCTTTGTATGTACATGTTAATATTTGAAAAACACATGTTCTGCAAAATTTTTTGGAACAGTTTTGTGGCAGTGTATGAAGGTCCTTTCTGTTGTGAGGTCAAGTTAACAAGAGGAATGTGTACAAGGTTTTTACTTCGTGTATTATGCTGATGAAAATGTTATTTTTTTGTGGAATAATTAAAAATATTTTAAAAATAAACAGCTCACTTGAGTTATGTGATTGGTAGGGCCTACAATAGATTGTTGAAAGTAGACAGGATCATATTTATTTAAGTTTCCAAAACCACTCTTAGATCTCCACCATACACTGTTATTAGAAAAAAGTAAACCTGATCAATGAAACAGTTTGTTCAGTTTTTTTAGATCCCAACAACCAATAGGTATTCTTGTACTGACCTACACTGAACGACTGATAATTTTCTCCGTTTTTCTCCTTATGTAGACTATGTAGGGTAATGTGAGTTAACTCTGGCAGTACCTAGATACTGGACACGGCTTGTTGATGTTTACTTTATAACATTTCTTAAATACTTGTTCAGGAAAATTGAGTTGGAAATAACTAACTAGCTCACATGCAGTACCTACATAACCTCCCGACTGAAGTGAGAGAAAGTGGAAAGGGCATTGCACGAATATAAAAATTTATCCACTATAGTAGATAGGGAGAAGCTCTTAAGCTGGTTTTACACAACACAATTTATTTCTCGCACAGCTCATTGCGCGTAATTGTTCGTGCAATAATCACATGCAATTCTCATAGGCCATTTTTCACAGCGCAGTTTCCTCACACAATATACATGCAATTTGTTTTCTTCCCGCCAAAAGCATAGAATAAATGGATAACCTTAAAAGCACAAGACGTACCCTTGCAGTGATGAAAATGTTATCTGACGAAAATTAAAATAATTGTGAACCACGTAGGAACACTTTTTTTATCTCTTCAGTGGTATGGTAGACTTTTCCCGAACTTCCGATACAGATGCGACCTCCGCTTTTAATGCATTCTCGCACAAATGTTTGTTGTGATAATTTGGTGATTTTGTGTTACATTGGCCTGGATATTTTTTGTATTCGTCCAAAAACTGCAAAAAAAAACACTGGTGTCAATTTCATGTTTGTATGGTGTTTGTTGTTTTTCTTTATACTCACAAGTACGTGCACACATTTACTTCAGAGAATGGCCAATCACATTGCTTGTTCCACGCAATTTGCATCGAAACATAGAGCATGTTCTTTTTGCCGAGATTGCACCGCTGCTTGCATTGCATGCGAGGTTCCAAGAATTGTGTCTGAGCTCCAGTGCAATATCAGCATATTGCGTGGAAATAGCATGCACGTTACGTCGTGTAAAACCAGCTTTACGATTGAGCACACAGCACATCTTATAATGAGCTCAGATTTATACAAATGTTTGTATACAAAACTACAAATAAGCACTATTTTATTACAAAATCGTATTTTTAATACTTTCAAGTTTCACATTTTATTGCACAGCAAGCAAGGCCTGGTACTATGGTACTAGCTACCCTTAAATTTTTTCATTAAAAATTATTCCCTAAAGATACTTTGGCTTTAAAAAAAAGTAGTCTACTATTAGACTGTAATTAAATTAAATCTATTTAAGCATAGGTAAATCTCTTGTATAGTTTTAACTTTTCTAGCAGTCAACACAGAGATGAGAATTAATATTGTCATGTTATAGTTTTAATGAAACAGGTATGGTAAGCGAATTTCAGTTTCTATTAATGAAATGCTTTATGGGTGCAACTTACCTGTAGCTGTTTCATGTGAAGTGAAGCTCAGAAGTGAAGGAGCAATAACAGTTAAACTAATGCACATGCCTAGTGTCCCAGTGGTTTATGTGCAAGCCACGCAACTGGCACATACTGCTTCCGTTGCATTGTTGGAACTAAGTTATGTAACTTTAAGTGGTGACATTATAATTTAATTGCTGGAAGGTCTGTACCGTACCATAGTATAGTTTAGAACCCTAAGTAGTTACTTTTGTGTCAATCTGAACAGTAGTTTTTGATATAGCTCTGCAAATAGGTGATATTTAGCTATGGGAAGTGCTCGTAAATAATATTTATAATTTGCGTGATGGCTTGAAAGTTGTTCACAGAAATGTGCACTTTTTTATTTTATATATAGGTAGGCATTGTGAACACTTATTATATAGGCTGGTCGAAAATAAACGTGGATTTCTAACCCACTGCAGTGCCCATCAGCCAAGAAGGGCCTCATATAATATACAATGATAAAAACTTTTAAGTAGATGAAATCAATCCCTTATTTTTAAAATGTTAAAAAATCTGTCAGTACATACCTTATAAGTATTTAGCTTACCATATTGGATACATTTTACCATTCCAGAACTTTTTAAAACCCCACCAATGTCTTTGTTAATAGTAGTTTAGGAATATAATATAACTTAATTTAATCTTAGTAAATAATTTTATGTTTTAAGCCTTTCCAGGTGATTCTCACGAAGTGGCTAAAAGACGGTCCCATGATCGTTGTTTAACATGAATAAATTTAATTTGTTAGCTTTACATATATGTGTAACACTGACTTGCAGTTTCAGGTGTACTCATGCTGAAAATTATTGTACATATATAATTTCCATGACTGTCCCATATTGCTAGAAGTTAAACATATTATTTTGTAAATAGCCTATTTGTTAAGTATTTTTTTTATGATACAGTTATGCATAAAACAATGTCTATAGAATACTTTTTGATTGGACATAGTTGGTTTTGTGAATGTGAGGTTGGTTTGTGTGTTTGTTTACAAAGATTTAATAAGCCGGTAAGGAGAGTATACCTACCTTAACCCTTAACCACAGACGTGAGGTCCCTGGGACCGCGGATTATTTTCCCGCCCTGTGTCCTCCGCAACCGTTGACCTTGAGGGCGTGTTATCTGCAGTACCTTCCTACCAGTCAGTCTTCTGTCTGCCACAGGCACGAGCAGTGTTTTTCTGACACGCATATCTTTCACCAGCTCCGTCGAGGTCCCACGGACCGCACCTCTGTGTTAGTGTCAGCTTTTCTGTCAGTGATAATTTTTGTTTATTCGAGTTTTAGCCAACATTTTTGATGGAAATTGTGTAACAATGTCGCGTAAAACTGGCACTTGGCCTATCAAACTCAGTGACCCGAATTTTCACGAAAAAGTGCAAGCTTGAACGAAATCGGAAGTGATGTATCTGATATAGACTGTTCTGATCAAGAGGATGGTGAGAATATTCTCAGCAATCATGACACCAATTCGTGTGTCTCTAGTGACAGTGAAGATGGAAGCGAAAATCATTCTACTGAGGATAGTGAGAGTGACGATGCAGGTAGGCGAAAAAATTACTATTATGGTAGAAATAGATTCAAATGGTCTGTGGCGGAGCCTACGAGAAATGTCAGAACCCCGGCACACAATAAACTAAAAATT
>PNEQ01075580.1:0-11200 GCA_003012365.1 Medauroidea extradentata
CAAAAGACAACAAACAGAGAGGACTTGGGAGTGTGGTATGTGGTCAGTACCTCGGAGAGCCGGGGACTGCCGATATGTCCGTCTCATCAGCCGTCTTGGCAGCTCCAGGCTCCACAACTTCCACAGAGAGTACATCACCTTCTGTCTGCTTCTTCTCTGTCCAGCCACCCATCTCCAAGTCCAGCTTCTTTCTGCGCTCTTCTTCCTGGAACAACAACCTGTACTGACGTACACATGCATACACCTAATTGTGAACACAGACTGCCTTGCAGTGCACAGTAAAACACTGTTTCTCCTCCACACAATCGTTGGTAACAAAGGGAAAGCCGTAAGTATACTTAGTTTCAGAAATTTCGAACCAATGTTGATTCACCGTAGCCCCTGTAAGTGATGATAAATGAACTACAGAGCATCCCAACCTTAGGTTGCAGTACAGGGCTTATGGTGCATGCTGTTGCCAGATCGCAGCTGTGTTACAAAGTTCAGGATATTTACTACTTCATAATTTTGAGTGCTAGAATATTATATTTTACATTTTTTGAATTGATATCTTTGTAATGTGTGTGAGAATCGCTACCTAAGCACATTTTTATGTTACTTTAAAATAAGAAACAGTTCACATACTCCACTGACATGAGTTCACTAGATCAATAGTAACAGGCAATTATCACGAACCTACAATCATTATAGCTACTCCCGATCAAATGTGAGATTTCATCCACAGGATTAGTGTCTGTCTAGACAAGAATGTGGTTGGTGTAGGTTATGATGATTATGAAATCAATAAAGGCAACCAAATGATGTGTAGAAACTGAAAATCTGGCTGTTTTTGTCACTAAACTTTTGCTACAATTACATTTTAAGTGGGATGAATTTTATGAAACAAAACGATTATAAACATTTGGCCGTGATGTCAACTTAAGGTACGATATCTCATTTCCACTACTTTAGTAATATATATTTTAAGCGTAAACGAGAGAAGATGTCAGAAATTTGTCTTCCAATAATGTTTAAACTGATTTTACTATGATTATATTGTTCTTTCAGGGCAAAAACATTAAAGTTATAGCTGATTACATACTTAACGAAATTTACATCAGTGAACTAATTAGCCAAAGCCAGGTAATTTTCACCTTGGAAAAAACCGTAACTGTAAAAATACTGCAAATGAACTTGGAGACAGATTTCTTTGTTTTTGCTCTAAGTCAGGTTAGATTTTAATGCAGCCTGTTGACCACAGTTAACTACACAAACTGTATAGCAACAATTATACTTATACGTATTTGCAGTATAGGATCTGTCTTATAGAAGCAAAAATACCTTGCACAATGAAACATTCTTACACACAACACAATTCACCATGCACATATGAAAACTACATAAATATTACAATGTCGGAGGTTAACACAGTTATGATTTACAAATAGACACAGATCAAAGTTTGACATTCATCAACCCAATAAAATAATTGACATTTATAATATGCATTTCCAAGAAGAACTCTTAAATTTTATTCTAAATCCCTTAATTTAAATTCCTTACAATTAGATGTTTTAAAAAAAACTGGTGCTAATCTATTATACTTACACGTTAACACCCACAAATAACATTTATTTAATTCATAGCTGTGTTACAGTAACTTACTATAAAATCACTTTTTATTCTAGTGTTATATTTACATATCTCAGAGCTTTTTTTAGGAAAAATATTATTTCCATGCATAAAACATAATAATTCAAGAATGTATGAAGAAAGCATTGTTAATATGCCTTTTTTATGAATAAGCTTTTCTAACTATAGGCTTATGTGTTTTTAACATTACACAAAATTCTCACAGCATTTTTTTTTCGCACGAATAGATTTCCCCAAGAATATGATGTCATATTTTGAGAAAGTCTCAAACAAAAATAATACATCATTTTCATTTCTTCTTTATTTAAAACCATCTTTAAATTTTTAAGAACGAAACCTTCTGGTGCCAATTTTTTTTGCTTATATTTATTGGTTACATCCAATTTAATTTTTGACCCGTGTAAACTCCCAGAAATTTAGTATTATTTGTCCATAAAATTGTATATTTTAATTTTAATATTTTATTGATCGTAATTATCACAGTTATTATCTATATTTAGAATGAAATTATATACAGTGAACCCTCGATAACTCGGACTAAAAGGGGGGAGAAGCTGTCCGAGTTACGATTTGTCCGTGTTATCGAGGGGTGTCCGGAGAGATGGGGTAATCAGTCATTAATCACAAGAAATGCGAAGAAATTAGTACCTACGCTATTATTTCTACAAGCAAAAGAGGCTGCAATAAATAATTTTTTGTCGTAACTATCGTATAAAGTTACAGGAGAGCCACCATGCAGTGGGAAAAGTAACGTAACGTGGAGGACTATAAAAGAATGTCAAACAATGTGCGCAGTCAGATCTTTATTTATTTTTTATGCTGCTACTTCTGGCTGATCCTTTTTTTTATCTCTGTGCTAGAAGCTGGCACCAGGCACCCTTCTATCACATAAAAGTTTTCGTCTGGCTGGCGGCAGCCAATGTGCGTGCACGTGTGAGAGAGATAAGAAATGATCGTTGGAGATAAGCTAGGGAGGTTGCGAGCGGAAGTAGTCAAGGTCAACCGGTACAGTCTCATGCAATACAAACGCCGCACGTGACCACATACATCTCACACAAGATATTTACATTGAAAAATACCTTACGTCCATATGTCACAGCATAGGGGCAGTAGCCAACTGCTAGCCTGATAGTTACTCTACCCTCCTACAACGTTACAAAGGTATAAAAATAATTTTCCTCGTATACATGAATAAAAACGGTACTGTAATTAACAATCCTTCTGGGTCATTGTACATTATGTGAACATATTTTAACACTACTAATTTTAAAATTTAATTTTATGTATGTAAATTGCATCATAGAACACATAATTTACAGCTGTATTCTTACACAAATTGTCATTTTATAAAGCAATACAATTTTAATCATGTTCTACATAGTTACCGTATTTACTCGCGTAATCGCCGCATATTTTTGATAAAAAATTTTAGGCCCAAAAAATGAGGTGTGGCCATTATAAGGGGTTTTCAAAAATTACCTTCTATTTTTTTTTTTTTTTTGGTGTAGAATATAGCAAATGTACGTATTTTTCTACAGTTACTCGTTCATAACGTGAACATTTATTCTAAAATAATGAAAAAGATTTTGTCGGTGTATAGTAACATGGAAAAATTAAGACTACAAAATCTTGTTAATTCATTCACGTGCGTCACTCAATGAAAATCATTTAATCCCGCATAAGACGTTTACATTTTACGGTTCATTACATGTACTCTATTATTTCCCGTGAAGTAGTTTATAAACAAATCAGATTCACGCTTAAAACGTTACAACTCTCCAGACGCCGTTACGTTATCAACAGAGCATCATCAACCAGCGAGCGTGACTCATCGTGTCCGGCTTGGGCATGGATGTTGTGTTGTTCTTTCACCACCCACATCGGCTCTTGAAAACGTTGTTAAAGGGGCATAAAACCTTCTCACCAATTTTTCTACATCGCAGTGCAAAGCAATGATTTTTAATTTTTCTTTTTAATGTCCGGGACAATTTGTTTTGCAACCCTGAATTAATTGTACATACCAGAACAAAATAATTTTCCGTTTATGTGTCATTATAACCTGTAGTTAACGTCATTTCACAAGCACCACATTGAAATGTTTATTTACGACACACGTGCGTGCCTAGCTCGCCGGGCGAAGAGGGAGGAAAGATAAAAAAGTGAGAGGTCGGCCCGCTGCGTTGCATCTTTACTCACGCGTCGCGCGCCTCGCTAGCAACATTTTATCACACAGAACTTGCCAGATATTTACTGTGGGATTATTAAAGGCTAAGTAGCGATGGACGACTACGTTATAAAGTTTAATACTGTTCTAAAATGTAATGTGATGAATTTAAATCCAGCAGAAACAATTTTTTATGTCTTTTAACCAAAAAAAAATTAATTAAAAATTATTAAAATTTTTTAAAAATTCTGTCTGCGTTATCCGAAGTCCGGGACATCGAGGTCCGAGTTATCGAGGGTTCACTGTACTTTGTTTTTAGTAAATTAAATATTAGAGCATTTTCAGTAAATAAAAAAATTGCAACTATCGCACAAGGAGCACAAATTATAGCTCATGACCTTACATTTATTTAGGGGAATTTTGTTTGCCTACAATTTTCGTTTTCATCTTTGCAGGTTAGTTCAAGTTACACTAGACCCCCGATTTTACGAACTCTGGATATAACGAAGGTAGCGGTTTTTACGAATACACTCTCAGGAATCCTAAAAAAAATAACAAAATTCTATGACAAAAAAAAAAATGTAAGGAATTACATAGACAACGATTATAAAATATATTATCTAATTCACAGCACTGAAACATGAATTGTCGAGTTGCAGTTATTATTTGGTAACTCACAATATCAAAAATAAAACCAAAATAGTGAAAATCCATTAAAAATGTGGCAGCAACAGCTTAAAAACCGCGTGCGCCGCCTGTGCCAAGCCGGCCAGCCTACTGGCTTTGCAACTACAATATATTAGGATCTAAATGGAGACTGTACTACAGACAGCGCATGTGCATACACTCATTTAAATGTATTACTGCCTCCTTCAAGGCTATTTCTCCACATCTCCAAGTCTTATATAACTCTCGCCTCGTGCCGAATGCGTTTACGTTCTTACATGAACCCCATAAATAATAGCGTGAAATAATTTTTTTTTACTGGGGTAAGACTGTACTTCACACAATTAACTTGACGCATAATTTACTTTAACAGTGCGTTACTGGGTGTCATAAAATGTACATTTCACAAGCAAGAGCGAGCACGATGATCGCGATACCTATCAGTCACGTGTAGAAACATTTGTCTCCACCTTGGGTACATCGAACTTTGGAAATAAATATGATGTTCGTGTATTGTATAGTCCCAGAACTACTAATTAATTTTTAAGTAATATACTGGCTGTGAAAGTGATTAATGATTATTTGCAACCACTTATACATGTAATTTTCGACATTTTTGGTAAGAACGTCACAAAATGTCTTTTTTTGGCTTGTCCATATTGTGAACGTTCGTACAATTGTGCTATCTGACCTCCCTGCATACTACTTCTATCAACGTTCACGCAGTTAGTATCAAACATCGAAGAATTGTTTTGACGTTAAGTTATATAAAACAGTGCAATGAATAAATACATCCACTTTTTCCTTCTTTCTTTAGTGAATAATTTACAAGGGCATTGTGCGTTTGTATGCAACGAATGCCTACTTTTTCCGACACTACAGAAGTCGGGCTATTCGCTCGCGAGAAGGCACCCGAGTTTCTCTTTTTTTTAGGGGACAAGGGTCCATCATATCTACTGTTTAGCGGTGTTCAATTGATCGTAAGACGTCTGTCTATTGATACAAATTTATATTCCAACAATCACGTGCCTAATTTTTTCGTTAAATGTTATGGAAATCTGGCTATTCTCTCACAAGAAGGCACTAGGCAGGCCTCGAAGTCGGTTACTTTAATCACTTTGTGCCGTATTATATACACGACTTATATAAATGAAACTTTAAAATGTTTTATATATATTTTCATAAATTTAGATTCATGTACAGCCGATTATGGTGTTGCTATTCTTTTAAGTACCCACATAGTATTTATAGTCGTAGAACTGTGGTTTGTTTTTTTATTTTGTGATGATACGTCTTCTTCAATCCCTCAAGGTTAGTACTCGTCTGTTTATTTTCTTTCGTCCGCAACTATTTTGCCTTTTTTTAATGTCTTTACTTATTCTATGTGCTCACTGTGTTACAGTGAGGGTCACGTCACGGACACTAAGTTGGTCCACGTCATAGACGCTACATTTTTCAACTTTACACATGGCCGATGAGGCCATTATAGTTTCAACTTCTGTGTGTTGCGCATCATGGCCGCTTCAGCTTCCACCACGGGTTTGCTCTGGTCACGGCCGTGGCTTTGGTTTACACCTCCCTGCCTTTGGTTGGAAAGCTGGCATGGTGTTGCCTTTGCCATTGGCGTGTAACTATCTCCCGACGGCATTATTTTTACTTCAGGATTGACACGACCTTCGTCGATCGTCAGTCGAGTCTGTTCTTTTGTTTATTGGATTTTAACGTTAATACTTTTGTGTAAAGAAATTTTATGGAATTTTAAAAGATTGATGTCACGATCCTGAATTAGTTTTTATTAATGATTTAAAAGTTTAATATTTTAACTTCCGTAACAAATAATGTGCGGGGTACACCTTTTTATCTATATTATCGTTTGCACATAATTATAGTAATTAATTTCAACTATTCATATAGGCTTACATGCCTAACCTATTTCAATGTTACGTATTTATATATTGTTTGTTTCCATATTTGAAAAGAAAAAAATATTTAACTTAAATAAGAAGCAAAAATAAAAATAATTTCATTATTTAACAAACCACAAATCAACGTCTTATTATTTATAATTGTTCCTCTGGGCATTTTAACTATTTTTGAAGTATCTAGTACGGTTAAGTAATATTTTCTAAACATCTTACACATTTTCTTTTATTTTTAATTCTTTTGTGCGGAGTGCTCGTGGCTTAGTCGTCTTCCACAAGTGTTTATTTTGTGTGTTTAATCACATTTATTTGTTTGTTGTCCTGTTAGTTTTTTTGGCCACTTTGTTTCTTTAATGCGTGGCTGTTTTGAACAGGAATTTTGTTTAGCGATTATAAACAATGAGTGTACTGCTTCCAATTCATTTAATTAATTTTTCTCACAGAAAAACACCAGCACAACTTTAAGTCACTTAATTATGCACGAGTCACTTTTTGTCACTTATTTACGTGACTGGTTACTTTTTTACTTTTTTCAACCTCCATCAACCTTAATGACCATTTTACAGACATTAATTTATTCCTGCTTACGCCGTCGGGTTGGGATTGGGATAGCGAACTAAGCTGCTGCTATGAATCTATGTGTTATGATGAAAGGGCGCCAGCAATACTCCCCAGGTATTGCACTTCGAGACTTATGCCTCAGGGTGTGGTACATTCGGCATGTTCAATATCCCACCCGGTACGTTGAAACTGAATGCTTACTTATTTTATAACTTGGTGTTGGCCCTCAGTACGCCTGATACACTACAAAGGTTACACTGTGAATATAGGGTGTTGAAAAATTACGTAACACGACGGTTCAACGCAGTATGATTTATTGACACGAATTACACAGTGCCAGAAACAATTACTTATGCACGCACGAGGTAGGCGTAGTTATGCGACCCTGGCAAAGCACTGCTATGCTTGATTATTGGATTAACACATGATGGCTGTCTCTGCGCGATGACCCTGACCTGCTGGTATATCGCACGTGGTTGTTATGTGGTCCGTGCGAAGCAGATATGACTCTACGGCATATGAAAATGCACTTCCTTGAGCAGCGAGGATCTGGCGGCTGCTAGGGTGGGCCGTCAAGTTTACTTCGAAGCGGACGTAGATAATGTTGGTTGAAATGAGCGCTCTCCTAGCTAACAGACCACAGGGCAGCCGTTCCTGTGCATGTTAGAGTGGGGTAGAGCTCTACAAGTTGTGTTAGTAGTCCTGCGCGAAGTGTGGCGTGATACGTTAGGCCGGATGTATGATGAACGGCACGTAAAACACCTTACACACGATGATGCTCTTCACTAGGTGACTTGCATGAATGCGTGATAATTAAATGAGTGGTAGATGCACTGCTTATATGAACACTGGAGCACTATGGCGATGTGGTAACCTGCACGTGGTCGGTCACAAAAACATGAGTTATGTCCTCAAAATTACACTGAAACATAAAATATTGATAGCAACGTATGCGCCAAATGATAATGAACAATGATTAGCTGCGATATGCCTCGTACAATGAATGATGAGCTTGGATGGCTCTTGATACAGAATTCCCTAGCCACGTGGCCATGATAATACCGACGTGGATTTTAAGTTTAAAAGTACCAAAATGGTGATAATTATTAGTTTTAGCGGACGCGCAATGCTATGGGGATGTCTGGTAACGTGTGCGAGCAAGGTGGACCGGTATACTAAAGAAGATTATGGAAACTAACAATCAGTAAGCAAAAGTTGATGTGCACACGGACAGCTGTCTCACCTCTCCAGACGACTTCGACGAACTGCCACGAGGAAGGCAGCCGCTAAGGGCTCCTTGCCACGCTACGGGTTCACACACTTCCGGTACCTCGTGCATGTTAAATGATTAATATTAACATTGTATGAAAATGGCACACACTAAATTACATAATAAATGGCGTTATATATTTTGCTGATATTGAATTATGCGTTTCTAAATGTTTGCTGCAATATGAAAGTAAACACTGAAAGCATGGTGATTTTCGGGCACAAGCATGGCTGCATTTTTAAATGTCCTCCATGCCTCGATGTACACTGCTGGAAATGAAAACACAATTACACTCACAATTACATGCAAAATTACACTGCGTGGATGTGGAAAAATTATGGGACAGTCTGAAAATGTGGACTGAGCCTTGTTAATGTTGCACAGTTGCGCCGTTATGGGCTTAACCCATACGCTGGCCCTTTGGCTGGCGTCACGCCAAGAAAATTTTCCGTTAAGAACGAAATTTTTAAACAGCAAAAATTTATTTGTATTTGTTTTCATACTCGTAAAATGCGTAATTTGTTTTCTGACGTTGTCTACGCTATATACTACTGACCAGAACAGAGAAGCCTTACTTCCGCGTCCAAATCTTTGCATTGTAAGCTTCCCGTCCAGCCCGCTAGAATGCATAATCCTGAGAGAACTAGGCTTTTGGCCAGCAATTGAAAAAAAGCCAAAGCGCTGCTGCAGTGCTTGTCTGCTGAACATTCCTACGCTGTCGACAAAATTTTTGAAGCTCTTTGTCCTGGCCGGTAGCGATAGAGCGTAGGCATCGCTTCTCTGCGCCGATCTTCATATTTCAACGAATATTACGGCATATTTTCTCGGCGTCAAAATATTCGTATGTTGTTGAAAATCGCTACCTTTGTGTTAACCACTTCCGATGTCCTGTTCAGAGTCTTCGCTGGTAACAATACACAGCTGGATATTACGTAACAACATTTGTGAACGGTGTGAAACTGATGAAGATACTGTTTGTTATGGTGACGTAACTTCATTCCAACTTCAATGTGTCGTTATGTGTAATGTTTAATTAAGTGGTACAAGCTTGCCTCTGTGATAATTTTATTCGTGTAATGGTTTTCACGTAGCGTCGTTAATGAGGAATTTATGGTAAGTAGCAGTATTTTATTTATTTTTTTACTATTTTTTGGTCGTCTGTAGTCAGTGTAGTTTCTAAATAACGTTTTTTATGAAAGTGGTATACAATTAGTATTACGACGATCAGATTAGCGACTTAATTTTTTCTTAACTAATATTTGTTGTGAGGTTTTGTCTACAATTTCCATAACTGCACGTTTGCTATGCGTTTCTAAACTTTGATTTTTACATTAATGATATCTGTATATATTATGAATTTGGGCTTGTATGAAAATATTGAGCCTTTTGGCCTTTATATACAGTAATAAATATGCTATTTTTAGTCGGCAAAGTATGCATCATATATATTTTTTGGTTTCAGTGCCTTCTGGCTATAAATAATTTGATTTATGTTTTCAGGTGTTGCATTGATTGTGCTGCAGACAACATGAAAAAGTGTAAACTTCGTCCCGAGTGGTTTAGAAGGAAGGATGAGAATGGTTATATGATTGGTGATTGGGGTGAAAGGCAATCGGACGATGAAGTATTTTGTTTGTTGTGCCAAGTAACTATCAGTGTGTCTAGTAAAGGGTTCCAAGCGTTGCATCAACATGCAGTATGTTCTCGGCATAAAAACTTATGTGATTTCAAGTTACATCCCAACCAGCTAAAACTGACTACTAAACCTGGTTGTTCTGTTTCATCAGTTGTGGGAGAAGAGGCAGTAGCTACTTCAAGCAGAACAGTTCAGGTTTACAATGTTCGTGACAGTTCTACAGCAGCTGAACTGTACTGGGTTTCTAAATGTGTGGTTGCTAATTACTCTTCCGCATCGTGTGATAGCATTGGTGACTTTTTACAGTGCATGTTCAATATTAGGTGATGAACAAGTTGTGGAAAATTTTAGCCTCTCGAGTACCAAGGCAAGATACCTATTGACTGAAGGGCAATGGAGCGACGGATTTTTTTTAAATTTTCAATTGTTGTTGCGTGGCACAAGAGTCAGAGAACAATTTCAAGTAGACTGACCATGAAAAAATATTTTTTAGAATTTTTTTAATGAAGTTATGACCACTTTTTTGGAGTTTTCTACATTACTGTAAATACCAGAAATTACAAAAAATTGGGCGGGATGACTTCGTATAATATCTCGTTAGATATGATACTTCAGCCTAAAATCATTTTCGAAAGTAATAGATAAATATATTCACTAAAATTGCAGTTTAACTTTCTAGTGTAAAGTTTTATTTTTATAGCAGATATTTCATCTGCTGATTTTTGCTGTAAAGATGTTTTATTTCTGGAATAACAGCTTGTTATTCTCCTGTCTGGACTTTTAAGTTTATGTTAAACACTGGTTCACTTCAATTAAACTGAAAACGCGAGTCCTACAATGGCAGTTATAGTGTAGTGTGTCGCGCATCAGTATATAACCCGATATGCGCTGTACTGATATGCTATCTATTGGCAGCCGCGTGAACTCATTGCACCACGCCGAAACTACAGGACATAACAGACGGGAGAACGAATGATGTGAACAAAAGGAAGACGGCGTTCCTTTCTGCGTATACACTGGCTACCTTGGAGTTGACGTCAAGGTTAGGAGAGGGGTGAGGGGTTTCCTCGGTAACATGAGTGCTGTGTAGATAGCCGGCCGAGGGTGGATGGATGATGTCACTAGCAGTCTTGCAGCTGCAGCGCGTCCATTACCTATATGTTCGCCACGCTGTACCATAGCAGCCAGTTACACGCATTTAAAATACCTCATAGACCAAACACATTTTTAAATCTAATAGACAGTGGATTACAAGCGCAATTACATTATTACGACTATTTTCATATTAACTCGGTATAAATACTGACAGAATTATTATAATTAATCCGGCACCCCCCCCCCCCCCCCCC
>PNEQ01075581.1:0-11201 GCA_003012365.1 Medauroidea extradentata
CTAGAGTCTAAAAATAGACATTACCACGGTCGTACTAGTTGAGAGTCACGTACTCGCACTGGCGTCATCGAGGAAAACCAGTGACGTCTCTCGGGAGTTGCGACATAGCTGCGGAAACCCATGACACCACTGGTTGACTCACGGGGCTGACCACCCAGCATGATGTAATGTGCCTGCTGCCCGGCCAACACGCAACACTATGTTTTAGTCATTATCTGACATGTCACATAAACTGTTTGATAACCGAATAAAAACTGGTGTTACCTCGTCATATAGATTCCATGTTTTCCATGTTGTCAGTTTTCCATTTTCGGCAAATGCTGATACAGTATCACACTCCGTGTATGAGTGGAAAAAAAAGTAAGGCATCACATTTTTCTCTTGGCAATGGCTTAGCTATACGATAAAGGGCAGTAAACCTCTTATTCTTGCCTGTACCAAATTTTAACCATAATTCCTCCAGTCGGCTGTTGTCGAAATGCGAAAAGAGCAATCGTGTATACATCGGAATCAACTGTCACCACAATTATTTTTCGATGAACACTTGCAACTGCATGTTTTACGTGCAATAGTAATCTTGCATCACATTCTTCGTAAGACGATGGTGAAATGTCTTTTGTGCTCAATTGAAGCTGACATGGCATGTGTTTGACAGAATCTTCATCAGAGCAAATCACTAATTTATCAGAGATTAGCTTAATTTCTAGTATAGCCTCAGCAAGGTAAAGGAACAATTGAGATTTTCTGGCATATACCATTAAAAAGTTTGAAAATATCTTCGGAATCGATGTACTTGCTTAAAGAAGAATCGTCTGACAACTACCACATGATGTACATCTATCTGACTTTAAACTGTCATCAACATACCTGTCAAATACAAAATCGACACGTGTACTATCTCCATGACGATGCAGCAAATGTGGAACAAAAATGTTTTGTGCGTATTGTGCGAATATTTTTGCAGTATGTGTTGGTGATATGTGTACCAGTGCTGCACCATCAATGACAATCGCAGTGACTTCTGGTTCCTGATGAATTTCACTGACTTGGAAGTTGTTTAAGTCTCTAACACTATTTTCGTGTATGTGTATAATAGAAAACTTTTGAGACGGTTTTTTGAGATATCCAAATTTCGAAATGGATGGTGAATATTTATTGTTCTCATAAGAATAAAGCTGCCCACCTCTCCTTGTCGTGTTTGACATGCATCATTGAATTTACAAAATGTATGTGCATGCTGTGTCAAATTGATAATTTGTATGTTTTCCTTAGAAACCACAGTCAATGATCTACTCTTGAAGGGTGTGGTGTTATTTAGTTTCGAGGTACTATGGACATATATATTGCATTATATTTATATATCTTTCACATAAGCATTATACTGGTCCTGGCCTATTTTATTTGCCGCTAAGAGAGCCTTTTCTGATTATTCCCCTACTATAATGTTAGTAATGACAGTTATCAGATGTTCCCCTTCAAATGGATCTCCATACTTACGAAACATTTCTAACAGTGCAAGAAAATGTGTATTATATTGGTTCTCAAATGATCTTGTGTCTTTGGCATGAATCAATAGATTACCATTACTATCATTCTTTCGTATACTTGAAACTTCCTCATATTCAGCTATCATTCTTGAAAGTTCTTGTCCGGGCGCCATCCATTTCTGCAGAGCAGTTGTATTATCTAAAATGCCAATAGCCCCTCTCTCCCTTTTAATAAGCTTCTTGCATTGATCATGTGCTTAATCATCCGAGATGGTAGAAAATGGTCTCTCACTCTTTTTCGTAGCAAAATACCCTTTGATGAATTCTTGATATGTGGAAAGATGCCTTTCTTTTAACTCATGCATACTTTTGATAAAAACTGGGATCCATATGCCATAATTTACGCGGTCTAAAGAGAAAAACCATGGAACGATTCTCTCCAAGATTTCAAGATACATAATGAAGTCTCCTTCTCTTATACTCGCAACCAGTGTAAGAATATATGTTTACATTTCTAATACAGCATTCCAGTATGCGAACTGAGGAGATTCAACTGCTTTATTCTTTACCCACAGATCATATTCCAACATATATGTTTTACAGGAAATTTCCTTTGAATTTGTTTCATAAATGAATCACCTGTGATTACAAGAACTTGATTCGGTGACACATACTTCACTACCGCCATTAATGCGTCCATGCAGTGGCGAACAGTTGAGGGCGTATTAACTTGTTCAGCCAAAAATGGCATCAAAAATATCTACGAAACAGGATATTCTTGAAGCGGTGAATGTGATTTCTTTGAATGATATGCAGACCAAGAAATTACAGATTCATCTTCCTCCGCATGTACTTGTCGAAAATTCTTTTCCACTGCTAGCAACCATCAAGTCATGTCAGAACCAGAGTTCATTGTTGGACCACCTTGATTTGTATCCATAGTAGAAAGAGGCAGTTGCCATTCCGATGATCCTTTAAAAACGGGAGGGATATTTGCGTATGAATCAGGCAATATCCGTATCAGTTTCCTGTTTCTTGTTGTATTATTCATATTTATTTTTGGATAGATGTTTGTATTAATGGTGTCGTGATACTGTATCACACTCATACTTGTACCACGAAAAGAAGTGGAAGCAGTTGTTGAGGATGGATTGTGATCTACATTATCAATTGATACTGTTGTGAAAATTCTTTGTCGCACTCCTGCTGGGCAGACCAATCCCTCAGATTCGTATTTATCACACAGCGCATTTGTTGTTGACCCCGACAACTCCATTACTCTGTCATAACTAACACATACACCAAGTGACACAAGCTTACGTATAAATTCTTTATTCCTGGAGCTGTCATATAATAACAGACTAATGTACAGAGGCATTGGAGTTTCACAAGTGAGTATATGGCGTACATTTTTCGTGCATTCCTCACGAACATGGCATTAAAGCGAATAAACTGCGCAATTGTAAAGGGCTGCTGTATTTTCACCCTGTCTGATTTCGTCAATGTTTGGACCTTCGAGTCATTCTAATAAATGTTGTCACTGCAATGGGAACACATAGTTTTCCTGAAATTAATCCTGAAATGATCCCTTAAAAAGATAGGATACTCTTGAAACATGTTCCTACGAAGAATTTTTGCGGCACATGCTAAGCACATTCCATCACTCAGAGCGTTAAATTTACATGCATATTTTACGGCACTGCCCACACTGTCTTCGAAAAAAAAAAAAAACTAAATGTCTCTACAAGATGTGTTTGTTTGTAACCCAGGAACAAATGAAACAACCTCGTCCTTCAATTTTGATCAGTACAGGGAATAATTTTCGAAACCAAGAGACTTCGTTTTTTTTTTTTTTTTTACAAATTTGTCAATTGAGATAGCTTCAGAACAGGAGATGTGTCACTAAATATATGCAAATCTTGAATATACTCAGCAAGCTCTGCCAGAACTGTTCCATATACAAGGCCTTCATTATCAGTCATGTTTTTTCTAGAAGAGTGCATTTCCTCACTTCTTCCTCGTGTGCTAAAAGAAATATTACATCGCTTATGGTACTGTGCCTCCATTGCAACCAAATATGTGATGTTAATTACGTTAACAACTTTTCATTACATTACTGAACCACTATACATTAAATTGTTGGTCCAATTCCTAATGTTGATGCCTGAACGATATGTTCGTTGCTTCCATCCAGATCGCAAAATAAACAAACATTTCTGGGATCACAGGCTGTAAATGAAAATCTCGCAGATGTATCTGATGTACAGGGTTTAATTAAAACAATTGTGTCTACTTTTCTCAGTTGCCGTTGCAGTTTATAAGTGTCATACTTGTTACGGAAAACTTTATGATGCACTGCTTTATTATGTTTTAGCGTTTGTTCCCAATCTTGTCATTCACCAAACGGTTTCAGTCACACTGTTTTTGGAAGCAGTCCATGGTCACTAAAACGTTCCAAGTCTCTAATATTGATTTATGCCAATTATCTGTTGGTCGAATTAAGGGTACACTTGAATCTTGTTGACACAGGAAACAGAACTTCCACGAGATTTTCGGTCACAAAATCACTGGAGGCGATGGTACATCCATCAGATCGACAAACAGAACTTTACGTTTTTTTAGACATTTTAGAAACCATTCTCCAACAGTTATTCATCTGCAACAAAAAAAAAAATAAATAAAAATTAGCACTTTCATGTTGTGAAAAAAATAAACGCAAAATAGACATAGTCACACAAACACATAAGTTGCCGGTTTTCCATTTTACATCTTTTCTGACCCACTATAGGCCGTTTTGTGCGTTAATTAAGGTCTTATATGTAAATAATGGCCTTATTGATTTAACAGTTATAGTGTATTATTTCTAGCCCTTAATATTTAACACAATTTGGCAATACACTGACGTATCATTAATTTTCATTTTTACAAGCATGCATGACCAATTTGAAACCAGACATCTAAATCATTGGGCCTGGGCGAAATTTCGAAACTAAACATATTCAGACTAAGCTTGACAAAGTTTCATGTTGGCAGCCAGAAACCTAATATTTCTGATTTAATCTACCCCACTACATGTAAAATCGTAACTCACTGAGAAAAATATTTGATAAAATATAGTGTTAGTAACAGCTAAATTGCATATGAGTATACAAGCAAACAAGGTCACTATTTAGCACAACTAATATATTTGTTTGACTTAATTTAGTTGTTTTAACTAGATTTGTTGCAAATAGCTCGTGTACACTGCCGAATCAATTAACTTCCAAAGCATTAGTTTCTTTTAACAAAGTAATTTTGTATAACTGCAATATGTCTTTCTGAAAACTACCATGCATTTATCACACTTAACAAGAATGATTACTTCATTAACCAAACCATTTTGCTAAAATATAGTACAGCTGTGTTAAAACAACCATGCCTTTATTCAGTTTAACTAGAATTGTGTATTTTTAATTAAATCATTTTGTTGCGCTACAAGGCGTTTATGTTGAAATCACCATGAATTTATTTGATTCTACTAAATAATACATTATTTTAACCAAATAATGAACGCACGCTACACATGCATTAAACTTCACGAGTTGTGTTTGTAATATTAGCAGCAGTCTAAAACCATTACGTGACAACCCGCTTTGGTTACCAATACAGTGTTTTAACACGTCTCGGAAACGCAAAAAGATCGTTAATATTTTTCTTGTCTTCGCGTTCAATTATTTATAGGTTGCACGGCGCACATCTTAGAATGCGATAGTACAAGCGTTATAACGCCAAAATTAATGTCACTGTAAAACGCACAGAAATTATTGAATAGTGATTAAAAAAAAAAAAAAAAAAAAAAAAAAAACATAGAACCAAAAGAAGTATTGTTAAACTTGTCTAACTTTTAACAACAGGTATTAACTTTTGAAATTCCCTCCGACATCAGCAACGCTATTGCATCTCCGTCTGCCATCTTGCTAAAACTGACCTTTTGCTATCCTCTTGTTCGTTACGTATGATATAAAAATAGTTAAATTTATCACACCAAAGAGTTTGGTAAGTTAAATTGTTACTGTAATGGCATCGTTTCGTAACAGCAAATATATATGATAGTTTATAAAACAAAAATATTACTTCTGCAAAATTAATCTATCTGTATATTGAGCCCACCATTCATGAAAACGCCAGTATAGTCAGAAAAACATTTGGTTCATTCATACAAATATATAAAAAAAATATTTGGGCAGATTAAACAAACTGCAATAGTTACTGCAGTAATGTAAATGTTATATAAGGTACCTGTACCGAATATGGTCCGCTTAAGGTTAAAAAATCATATGTGTCTAAGTCATTAATTATATTACTGATATAGTATACGGATGATGTAAGGCAGATATTTATGGATGGTGTATGTTCATACTGGAGACTGGTGTATATCGATCCCACATCGATCTCGGCATTACCATACAATGGCGACTAGTAGGCCATATTGAGAACTGGGCCATATCCGGTACAGGTACCGTATTTAATCGTTTAGACAAATCTTTTTCCTCAGTGTATATTCACGAAAGATTTGTGATCGGTTAGTTTACACCCGTTATTGTTACCAGTCCAACAAGTGGCCGAAATTGTCCCTTGCCAAACTAATAACATTGAGCCTTCTAACCTTTAGTAGAATTAATCTCACACACACCGCCAATCACCACCTCCCTCCTCTTACACCATTCATCGACACTTCTGAAACCATACCTTCCAAGTTCGCCAACTCACGACAGTCGGCTACCTGATACAACATTGTTAATTGTCTCCGGGCTCGGCTGTGTTTCGATACCAGGCTCCCCGCCGAGCGGAGACTTGAATGCGCGGGTTTGTCTGAAACCTATCCCCGATGGCAGCGGTAGCTTGTTCTTTGCGCGCCCCCTGGTCCCGCCGAGATAAAACAACCCCTTGTATGTCTGGCATGAATGGAATGCTTTCTGTACAACCTTCCTCGCCAAGGTGCACGGCGAACGAGCTGTCACGTACTTATCATGACCGAACAGCTTTATTTCGCGAGTCACTCAGATACCGCAACGAATATAACAGAACTAGCCGGGAAAAAAATTTACGCAGCAGCCAGTTCTCTGACCAACGGCCAGTCTCACACTCTAAAAACATTTTAGGTAAATTATTTATTTCTACATTTGATGGAAGCTAATTACTTCTTTATGTGAGGGGTAGATATGTTACACATATAACCGAATCTTATAAAACTAGTAATGTAATGTTTCATTACACATTGGTGCAGGCCTTCTATGGCAATTTTTCAAAACGCGCGAGTGAAATTTCCGAGTCGTTTGTGAGACGAATACGCTACCGTGTGAATATTTGCAAACATGTTCGGAAACAATTTCACCCGCACGAATTTGCGAATATTTCCATAAACATAGTGAGTAAAATTACCCAAATTATTTTTACAATTAACGAGTAGTAAGTATCCTGTAAAATATTCCAAAAAATATTTAGTAAGTAATTAAACGAAACGCAGTACGGAACAGTTACCATACTTCCGCTTGTAAATATGCGAACTTTTACAGTTGTTACGTTACAAGTCTGGTAACTTTAGTACACAGTTGACTGTTTTATAAAAAAAATTTAAGGAGTGCTACCATGGATGTCTGGGAAACTATTCTATCATACCTACTTTCTTAGCGCTCCTATACGCACGTCTGGTAAATTTACTAACTATATTTTAGGGTGTACCCAGTACATTTTTCGCGTTGAAATACAATTGTTTCGCCATAAAAGATGTCTGCATTAGAAATGGTCAGTGAAAAAATAATAGTTACAATATCATGTGTATCTATGGCGGTGTAGAAGCCTTACCATTTGCCTTCCATCGAGACGATCCCGGTGTAGGTTTCTGGTGAGTCGTATATGTGAGACGTGGTACACGTTGCCGTATGTCGGCTGGTTTCCACGAGGGAATCTCATTTTCCTCGCACTTGCATGCCACCGCTTCTCCATTAAATTATTCTTTGACATGTCATCCATCAGAAACGGTAGACGCACATGCTCACCGGCTGTCAGTTCATAAACCTGCCACTAAGAGTGTGATGCCTTGCTCTATTATCGCTGCCTACAAGATCTATGATATATCTTGTGAGCAGCGCATTCAAAGGTAAGGCTGTACATATGTACTTAATTCGTTTATATAGTTCCATATTCAGTTCACCTGTGAATGTTACTATCTGACCACCAATACCTGCACTGTAAAAAGTAGTTTGTAAATTTCCCACGAGTGCGTATAGGAACTCTAAGGGCCGTGTCTATATACGGCTTTCGAATGACAACCAACTGCTATCCCCATAGAGAAAGCATTGGTGAGCAGTTGGTTGTCTTTCGAAAGAGGTCTATAGATACGACCCTTAGATAGTAGGTATGGTATAATTGTTTCTCAGACATCCATGGTAGCACTAGTAAACTTTTTATATAACAGTCAAATGTATACAGAAGTTACCAGACTTGTATTGTAACACATGTAAAAGTTTTACATATTTACAAGGCGGAAGTATGGTAACTGTCCGAAACTGCGTTTAGGTTAATAACTTCCTAAACAATTTAGGAAGTTTTTTTACAGTGTAGAGACTGGAAAAATTCACGGGTTCACTGACCAGGGGGGTTATGCTAGAGTATTCAGTCGCATGCGATTTGGAAGCCGAGTAGTTTTTTTTTTTTTTTTTTTTTTTTTTCAGGAAATGGAGAAATAATTTTTCTCTTTTAACCTAAAAAACTGATACCACGAACGAAAAACAATCTCCATGTCTTGAAAACGAGCACTCGGCTTCTTCCAACTCGCACGCGACTGAAAACTCGAGCATAACCCCCAGGAGGACAGCCACCAAGAATACGTGAACCGGACAACAGCTCTTCATGGACTGCTTGCTGACACAGTGTTGCCACACTGGTGGGCCTGCATTATAAGTTTGCTATTTTATTATTGGGTCAGCGTCCTCTAGGATGTCTCAATTCAGTTCTAGGCCAATTGCGAAAGTGACGCGAAAATACAGTTGTTTGAATTCTACTTTCCGTCCAAAAGAAAATGCGAAAATTTCAGGTAGACACATGCGCCATTGCTATGGACTGGAAAATTTCGTGAATTCAATTACCTGTAGACTAGAATACATAGTACAATGCATAGAGACACTGGAAAATCGCGAAAATGTTTAGCATAGTCTCCAATAGACTACAGTATATTAACCGTGACACGTGTGAACAGTTTTGTGGCGAATCACACACGCTGTGTGTCCAAGCTGTGCAGTTCTAACTGGGTCTGTTGAAGAGAGAAACAATTCTTTAAATAAACCATTACCAATTTAGATACAAAACATTCAGTGTTGTGTACAGTATGTTGGAGCCTAGCAAATAGTCAACTATTCCCGCGATTTTCCAGTGTCTCTAACAATGCATACCTACTCAAGACCCGACAATTTGTTCACTACGGTAGCTGCTACTCAGTGGAACAGCAGACAATCAGCGAATAGACGGGGCTTGAATATGACTAGTACAATGAATTCTAGCCTGCAGGTCGTTGAATTCGCGAAATTTTCCCGTCCTTACACTCTAAAAAAATTTTGTAAAATTTACAAGGATATTCTTTGTACTTTTACAAATCCTTGTAAAAGTACAAAGAATACCCTTTTAAAATCATTAGTTTATGAAGTTTCAGAGGCAAACAACTTTGTAATACTACAAAGGAATTCCTTGTACCCATACCGACAGTTCCTGCACTGTAAATTATTTTGTATAATATGACAAGGCACTTTTTCGTAGTTGTACAAACTTTTATAAATGTTGAAAATATTCCTTGTAAAATAATTATATTAGTTTATAATGTTAGAAGGATTTTGTTTGCAAAAAAACTTAGAATAAAAATGTGTGGTAGCCTACAAAAATCATAAGTTCGCCGGAAATTACTTATGCAAAGATCACAACCTCTGAAAAGTATTTTTCTTGAATAAAGTGAATATTTATATTAATTGCGTGCTTTAAAAGGAAGGATTGTTACTGAACTATACATTGAATGTACACAAATAAATAGACATTAAGCAACATGTAAGTCACGATGGTCTAGGGGTAAGATGCGTAGATTCTAAGCGTGGGGTAGTGGTTGTTTCAAAATATTCTCTTGTATACGTCCTTTAATCAAAATTTATTTGATTAATAAGTTCAGTGTTATTTATGAAGTACAATGAACATTTAAATGTATTATTTTCCTTATTGAAAATACAGCTACAAGGATAGCCCTTGTAATTTTACAAAGCTATACTTTGCATTTTATTACAATGATAACCATTGTAGTTTTACAAGGAATTTCTTTGGCAACTGGGTTTCCAAGGCTTTTCTTTGTAAAAGTACAAAAATTTTTTTACAGTGTACTCATTACTAGATCCGGGAAATATTCGCGTGTTCACTGACCAATAGGCTAGCCTCCAAGAATGTATGTTTTCTCAAGCAGACAGCAGCTGCTCATTAGTTGCTCGCTTCCAGGTAAAATGGGCATGTGATTAGTTACATCTTTGTTATTGGCTCAGCGACTTCCAGTAGGTGTCAAATAAGTCAAGGGCCAATTGCGAAAGTGACACGAACGTGCAGTTGTTGTATTCTAGCTTGTGTCGGAAAGAAAACACGAATTTTTCAGGGCCCTAGTCATTACACATTAGGGGCGCGGTTGTTGGCGGGGAAGACCTCTTGCCTCCCACCTCGGCGATCCAGGTTCGATTTCCGGCTGGGTCGGGCCACGGATTTTCGCATGTAGGAATCGTGCCGGACGATGCCATTAGTAGATTGGTGTTCTCGGGGACCTCCCGTATCCGCAGTCTTTTCATTCCGGCGCTGCTCCATATATCATGTCACCCCTCGCTAGTGCTAAAGACTTTGATGTTAAGTCCTGACTAAAATTTCTTTACACGCACTACACACTACATTTGTATTTCTACAAAGCCTTATGCTAAGCATACTTAATGTTTAAGACTTTTATCTGTAATAATTTTGTTTTTATATTTTGATGTAGTTGTCAGAGTGTGGTTTAGTGGAAGAAAAGTATTGCTTTAACTAAGCCACCAAAACCTAAGGCAAATAAATAAAATTGTTCTTGTACCATAATTTATGTTTAAATTAACAAGTACATATTTTATCTATAATAAACTCATGAAGACATTCTAGTCAATCAAAATCATGGGTGTGTTGTAAACTACACACACACACATATATATTGAGACACCTGTCCATGCCATGGATATTTGATATAATAATTTAAAACTGTGTGTAGTGACGCTGTCTTAGACTGCCCTGTTCGACCACGCTTGATACTCTGAACTAGTTTGAAAAACAGAAAAACTTTTTTCCCTCACCATATGTTCTGGTTTGGACGTCTTAATTAATACAAAAGTTGATCAGTGAAGATTATATTTGTAGGCGTTGCATGTTTCAAAACTTACGTTACAAATTTTGAGAACAGTACTACAAGTGTGACGTAGTTATTTTGTGACACGACCGACATACTTTTAAACCTGACGCAAGTTCATTATAATAGCGTGGTATAATTCTATACGTCTATTGTGAACATTGCCAGTAATTCATTCAGCGCAAGTGAGTGTGGAAAACTTTTGAATAAGCGGAGTTAGAACTTGTTGAAAAACGACTAAGTCCCGAGTGTATATGAAAACTGTTATGGTGGACGTTTTCGTTTTTGTA
>PNEQ01075582.1:0-11201 GCA_003012365.1 Medauroidea extradentata
ACACACCACACACATACGCTGTTGTCACCTTTTCTACCCCTCCCCCTTTTTTTTGCCGTCCAAGAGCAGCGACATTTAAAGAGCAGTACGGAAGAATATATTTTTTGTTCATTTTCGAAGATCATAAAAATATAGGCAAGGATATAAACGTGAATGGGCCCTGAAATTTTATGAGGCTTACCATCGCTTCAGGGATTACGTGAAATTAGTATTGCAACCGGCGGGAGGTGGGACGCAGGGACGGTGAGACTGTGAAAGAGGGAGGGGGGTTAAATGACAATAGAGTAGGGGTGAGTCAGAGGGAGCCAGGACAAAGCGATAAAACTGATGGAGCTAGATGCGACAGCTGCGAATCGCGCAGAAATTAGGAACGAGGAAAAGACAAACCAGCGTTGTAAAAGCCGGAGTTCGTGATGGAAGTCGGAAATTATGCTTCGTTATACGCACACACCGTCATGAAAACATTTGCCAACCGTAGACAAATTGTGATTTGTTACAAGTTGACAGTTTGAAATCTATCATTTTATTTTATTTGGTAAAAGAACTGATAAGAATTTCGGAATTTTTAATGATCGTTAGTGCATACGTCATTACAATACAACCAAGTACCACGTAACAGTGTAACTAGCAGTGCTTTTTGGAACCCAGCATGAGGCATAAAGACGTTCTCCGCAGTGAATTATAAGCATTACTTTTCTCGAACAAGTTGAAAAATTCAGCACTGAAAAATAAAACTGTAAAGAAAAAGAATGGTTAATTAATCACGTTGTTTGCCCAGCGGCTTACATTATAATATTTTGCTTAAAGCACAACGAATTTTAAAATCCGTGATACTGATTCAGTGCTCAGCGAATTAGTCATACCTTCAGGTGGCCCCAAACATTCGTATTTATAGCCCGTGCGGCCTGTTTGGCTATTTACCTAATTGAGCTAATATATGCAAGTGTATATATGGGTTTATGTATAGATACACTCACATTACTCGTGTATCAAAACACATATCCTGAATTTACTGTTTTCTAACGGATGCCAGTGAGCGAGGTCACGCAACGGTGAAATGTTGGATTCTCAATCGCGATAACGCGGATTCGATCTCCGTCTCTGGCCATCCTGATTTCGGTTTTCCAAGGTTTCCCGAAATCGCTCCAGCCGAATACTGACATGGTTCCTCGACAATGGCCATGGCCGATTTCTCTCCCAGCTCCTGTCATTGTACCAAGTTGTGTGTCACCTTCTATAACGACCTCAACGTCGACGAGACGTAAAGCTCACATACCTTACAATATAACGGGTGCCAAGCTGGCAAACCAAATATGTTGGATGGGTCCAGATGGAGCATGTCGCCGGGAGTGTAACCCAACAAACGCTTGACGAGTCTATGAACAATATGGCCGACTAATTAAAAATTTGAGGAAATATTAATTCGGAGGTGTGTAACCAGGGCTAAAACATAGAGTTTTCAACCTAAAACATGAATTAAAGAGCATTATACATCCAGTTACCTTAAAAATACCTGTCTGATGCGTACTTTTGAGGTTAAAGCAGTATGGCGGCTGGATAATTTGCTGACTACCTCTCCCCCTTCTTGGCTTGACTACCCTCGTCCTTATTCCGACCTTATGCTACCCCCGTGTGGTAAACAGTTGGCCACAGTAGGAATGCATCCCATGCCACTGCTGGCCCTGAAGTGGCAGCCGCTTACGAGCAACTGACTCATAATTGAGCTAGGTTTATTTGAACAAGACTGGCATACGCATGACATGGCATATTTACCACCAATGGGCCATCAGTGTATCACTTTATTGTCATAGGCTGGCCTACAGATGGCATGCCATAGATGAACTACTAAAATTGTAAACAAATTCATGGTAATTTTATTAACATTGAGCTATCCCTCTGTGATATATTCTAAAAATGTTTCGCCATTGGGAAACGCGGTAATAAAAATAACTCGGTAAAAATAAAATAAGTAGTTATGTATTATTCGTTTATAGAAAATTGTTTGTGTATGCCGAATTTCCATAAATGATTGTACGTAAAATGTTATCCTTAAATTGTGTTTTGACACATAACATCGTGATATATTACATTCAAGTAGCATGTGAAATGTTGTAACATTGTAATATGCCTGCATATTTGCATTAATGCACTTTGATAAAAATTTAAGTAACCCCGAACACGTTCAATGAACATTCTCAGGACAGCTCATGAAAAAGATTCGAAACTCAAATTTAAGTAAAATTCAAGTTTGAATCAGGCTTGCAGCAAGTCAAACGAGCATACTTGGAATGTAATTTAAATTCTAGTGGAATACGAACTATATAAAGGCCTGCAGGAAGTTTCGTGTGATAACATGCTTTGCAAACTGGAATGAAATGATATCTTACAGTAACCATGCATGTTATATGGGCATGAATTTATGACCGATGACACACGAATGTATCATTTCTCAGCCTTCAGCTGGCCTAAGGGTGGCACATCATGTGTGTGCCACCAATTACCTATAAATGTATCAATATATGTTTCCAGAATTGCACTAACAACTGACAAGCCATTTATAGAACATTAGGGCCTAGTGGTTCACAGAATCTCAGCGATCGATTATGTTAATATCTACATTTCATCAACATGCCTTACATAGCTTACCAAAAGTTCTGTTGTCAGCAATTTACTACCACTGAGGAGTGTCTGTTCAAAAGGTGTTATTTCCACATTTAAAAAGTTGTGGGAAAAGATGTACATTCACTCCCTTTTGATCAGGATCGTCAAGTTTGGGATGTGTTTCACCACGTACATACTTTGTTTTGCTCGGGAATGGGCAGGGAATTCGATAGTATTTAAGTACAGGACTATATCATGGACAGATTCCGATTTTTTGTTGGGAAGTGGAAACAGCACCTTTTGAGCATACACTCGGCCACTGACGCTAAGTCATATTGGCTAGTGAAAAATAAGCGTGGGTAGTAAATATGTATTCATGCTTAAATTGTCACGATAAAATAAGGACCAACCATAACATACAACCATTGTTGGTGTGTAGCACGTGGGCCATTACCAATGTGCAAGCATACAGCAGTAGTTCCACAGCCATGTAAGTTATACCAGTGTGCCTCAAATGGATCACCCCATAGCTTGCTATCACAATGAAACTGAACTTAACGTCGGCGTATAGTTTCAATAAAATATATACCAACATTTCCAGTTTTTGTAAGAATCTCCGTTTGATGTTCCTGTTTTGATTATTTGCACATTAAGCGTATGCATGACAGTTTCATTAAGGAGGAATTCGGAAAACAAGCACATAGAACTATGAGCCTTCCTTTTCGGAAATTCTTTCAATGTAACCGCCATATTGTGTAATATGTTCCGTCACAATTTTGTTAAAGTAAAGCAACAATACAGGTCACAAGAATATTTTATTAAAAGTGAACGTCTTTGCATGCCTGCATCTATGTATTTACAGTTAGTTTGGTTAGTTACTTTATTGAGTTATTATAGTTAATAACATAACAAAATGTTCATGTTAAGCGTATTATAGTTTGTTAACTAACTTTACTTACATTGTTGGAATACTAACCTGTAACAAAAATATTTAAACCCCAAAATCTTTTTAAACACCATTTTCTTCCGTATGTGCCCTTCTTCCACAAAAATCCTCTACTTTCGATATGTTATATATATATATATATATATATATATATATATATGTAGCAAAGTGGCTTTTAGAAATTTCATTGTGTACCAAACTAATATGCAAAATATTTTGACTTGTGATGTGTAATTGTATTGTGGTTTCGCAAACTTTTTGTGTCTGAGTGTGTACGTGGAACACATAGCTTGAATCAGTGCGATCCTTGTCGAGCAAGTGGTGGTTATTTGATGTCGGAATAGAGCCCCTGCTGTGATATTGTTCTCTGACGTTCGCGCGCACATATTTGAGGACGCAGTTGGAATGCAGTGTGGAAGTGGAGCTAATATACGGAATTCCCGTGCGCCATGTTTCCAGAACTGGAGTTCATCCCTCGCGGATGCGGTCAGGACCATTCTTCTGGCTTCCGCCGGTCTGCAAAGCAGTGCCCGTCGCCCCTTTCAGAACGATAATGAACTCGTCGTGAGATAGTAATGATGATGCTTTTCCGAACTCGTCGATGCTACTCGAAGAGCTAATTTCTTTCCTCACACCCTTCGCCAAAACTGTGCACAATAGCTATTTACGTAAATCAAGCTTATTACAAGTAAAATTTGAATTAAAAATAAAACTACTGTAAGTTGGTGCAAGTTGTGTAGCCTTCAGATTCACGATCATGCCGCAGCATCAGGCCTATGTGCCCATGTTATTGTAATATCATTGAAGTCATCGATCAGACCAGTACTCTAAATCTGAACTAGTGAATATTCACTGATTCACCCCGATGGATGGAGCAGTTTCAACAAATTGAAACAGTGAGAAACCACTGTGAAATCGGTGACAATTCACTGATTCCGATAAAGAGTGCCAACATTCCACAAGTTAATTAGTGAATTTCCATAGATTTTCCAGTAATTTTTCACTGATTCAATAAGTGAAAACTGTTATTTGAAAACAACTGAAAAAATTGTGAGTATTCACCGATACACTTGTGAGACGTTGGCACTCTTAAAGGAAATCAGTGAATATTCACTAATTTAACAGTGACTGTTTTCACTAATTCAAATTGTTGAAACTGCTCCATTTATCACCGTGAATCAGTGAATATTCACTAATTCAAATTTAGTGAGGAATTTGCTCATATCCGTCCTCCAACCACTATAAAAGAGCTGATGATCTTCAAACGGCTGAATAGATATTCTTGAATCTCAGCTAAGAATACTCTCGATCAAGTCACCTTTCAAACAAGTAAAACCAAACCGAAATCTGTTCGTCTGTTTAGCAGCTGCGATGCCACAGACAGACACACAGATACACGCCTTAAACTCATAACACTCCACTTTTTGCGTCGGGGGTTAAAATTACTTTGGAATTAGCAAAATCACTACTTAATTTTTAATGCAAGCTGTCCACCTACATGAGAACAGGGTCGTATTAAACCAAAACAAAACATAATTGATAACATTTCTGAAAAATATGTGCAAGTGTTCGTTAAGGGAGCAGTTTACCATGCGTTTAAAATGCGTTGCAGTATTTTCATAAATACGTTATTCTTTTTACGAAACTGTTCCTTATGTGTCGATTGCGCCAATGAACTACAAGAATTAAACTTCGGTGACACGGACGGAATATCATTAAGGCGGGGTTTATAAATACTCAAAAACGCAAAAAACGCAATGACGCTAACGCAAGAAATCACTGTTGGTTCAAAAACTTCACGAGATGTTAACCGTTAGCAACTCAACAATATCTGAAATTTTATTTTACAGAAAATTATTTCATTCTGTTTCAAAAGTATTTTATCATATTTATTTACCTATTTATTCTATGAATTTACGAACAGTCTAGGAAACAAAAAAATAAACAAAACAGGTTCTCGTAGACGTACACACAAAATCGCGGTAAAAGAGCAAATCATAACCTTGTATCAACGTCCTGATGTGCATTTAAAACATTTACAAAACACAGGTGATATCAATATAGACGGCAGAAACGCAAGCCAAATCGTAAAAGTTGAGAGTTGACCAACTTTTGTGATGCTGTCTTACGTCTTGAGTTTTTTTTTTTTTATTTACAGGCAGATGTGGATTGTGTTTGTTCAAGTTCTCGCGTCTTGCGTCCATGCGTCGCAAATATTTTTTATAAACCTGGCCTAAGGCATAAAGCTTGTTAGAAACACTGTTTCTAGGCATTCTAACACACCTAATAACAGCCTTTTTAGACTGCCGTACTTAAAGGATGCCGGCGAAACTCATGAAAACGTGCACTGAACTACTGCTCGACAAACTTAAGTGTGTCCTCGGAAAATATGTGAACTACAGCCGTCTCCTTCTCTGACGTACCGCGCCCTCCTACTCTACTTTGTCCCGCTACACCTCCCAGCCAATAGCGAGCAAGTAGCCTGGCCGTCGCAACAAGCAGTGCGTACAGTCTCGTCAGCTGAAAAGTGACAACCAGTGTGTAGTTTGTTGTTGTCCAGGTCGTATCGTTTTGCACCGCGCATCTACAAGGTACATCATTGCACAGGCCTATTAGACCTACTACAGATGGCCGCTTACAATATTAATGTAGTGTACATGGAGGGAGAACCCCAAGACATTCCCCTCCACTGCTTTCACACGACGACCTGGAAACACTCTTACCTCCCCTACCCGGGACTACACCTAGGTGTGTCGAGCAGTATCATACAGACTTTCCACCAATAAAATTATGTGGTCATCGTTTAAAGTCCCTTCGAAAAAATTGGATCGGCATGAATCACACACGCTAGCTCAGTGCTTTGTTCGTGGTGTCGATGCAGCATTGAATAAGCCTTTCAAGTTCGCCCCTGTAGCTCTCGCTTCTAAACCTCTTAAAGCAAAAACGCTCAGAACTGAATACATAATGAAACAGGAAATGAAAAAGAGCTGTGTCAAAATAACGCTAAATGTCAACGACAAAATGATATGATTCGGGCGATAAACTTTTCGCGAAAAGAATTTTGCCCTAGTCTGTTTCAATGACTTACGTGTGCATCTGTTTCTCTGCTTCATGGCAATGGGCGATTAGAAATGAGGGGGAGCTTCAGTCTGGTGTGGGATACAATTCCTGTCTCCATGGATACCGCAGCCGAACATAACATTCATACAGGCGCTTGGCTTCACGTGTCAAGAATTAGATGCATGTAAAGAAAATTGATTATTTGTTTGAAATTTGCCGCTTTTTCAGATAAATATTGATCTAATACATTTGCGTGTCTTAACACCGCAATGAAACTAATATATTTTATACTTCCTTGCAAGTATATAAATGCACAAAATATTGTATCTCTACCTTCACCAATTAACAAATCCGCATGTTTGTTAACAAGCTTCGTTTCCCACGGTACTCTCCGCCTGCGGTGTGACGTCAGAGGGCGTGTCCCTCGAGTCGTCCATTGGCAGCGTGTCTTTGTGAAGCGACGCCTGTCGTTAGACTGCAGGAATCATAATAAGATTACTGTGTGGATGTAACCTCAAGACACATGTGAGTTAAAATATTTAATCACTTTCTATGAAGCAGAACTCCAGATGTGCACGTAAGAGACAAACACACTGGGGCAAAATTTTATTCGCCCTAGATAGATGCTTAAAGAAACGCATGCAGGCTACAATAACCAGTACATTATTAAGGCGGTTAACATGTGGATCAAATATCTAATACTTTAAACTGGTTATTAATATAGATGGTGGTACATCGTTTCCCTACATAACGCTATAGTTTTTTTTTGTAGCTCGTAAGTCTGCGTAATCTACGTCTGTCACAGTATAGTTGTCTACAGACCAATAACATGCATCAAATACTACAATAGCAGGATTACTATTGGCTCAGTCAAATAGGGTAACGACTCCACGTATAGGCAGTTCGGAATAAAGTGAGCACTCGAAAAAGCCCTGCTAAAGATCTATTTCCAGCCAATTCGTATCTTTCCGCGTGTAACGACTAACGACGGGAAAAGTCTAACCTCCTGGGACACGTCACTTTATGTTTGCGCGTGTGAGATAAATTGTTCAGTCGATTGGTACCTATATAGTTTGATAAAAAGGAAGTTTATTAATTATATAAAATACAATTATATCGCTGTCGGTTGATTTTGTTTCAGTATTGTAGTGTTTAAATGCGAATAAACACGGAACTATGTTGTGTTATTTCGTTGCCAACGAAACAATCAGTAAAGTGACTATCGGTAATGTTGAATTGTATGTAGTAACAACTAGTGACATTTTTCAAAGGTTAAATAATTAGTGTTCACTTTATTCCGAACGGCCTATACAAGCGACAGCCAGTTACATTTTGTTAAGCTGACGGTACGTTAAAACCCAGCAAACAGTCAAGTTTTCCCGCGACACGTCATTATCTAATTGTTAACAAACAGTGACCTGAAAATTTCGCGTTTTCTTTAATGCACACGCTAGAATTCCAACAACTATAAGTTCGTGTCACTTTCGTAATTGGCTCTTGACTTGACATTCCATGGAAGCCCCTCTGAGCCAATAATGCAACTATACATTAAGGGTGTTCAACTGCGATCAAGTCATAATTTATATTTATATGAAATATTGTTAGTTTCGTAGACGCTACTTGTGAGTGCAGTTTCCTCATACGGAACAATTTTAGCTGCCGTAGTTTTCTCATAACTGTGCATCAAAGTCAAAATTCGCATGTTCTTCTGCCACGTAAATAGTGAAAACCAATTGACTTACGTAGTGAAATAATTAACAATGAAATATTTTACTATGGGCTGGTAATAAAACCGTTGAAAAAATCCCGCGGATTGTTTTTGTATTTAAAAAATAATTGCTGAATGTGCAACTTTTTTCTAAATTTTTGCGATATTTTTTAATTCAAAATATTGCGTTGTGGGTTTTTTAAACTGATTTACTGCATAGCTCATGGGATGTAAGTTCACAGTGAGTTATTTTGTTTAAGTAGGTCAGTTGGTTTTCACTATTTGCATGGCAGCGTAACAAGCAAATTTCGTCATTGACACTCCGTTATGATAAAACTATGAGAGCTAACATTGTTTCGTAAGCGTAAGATGAACTCGCAAGTATCGTCTACAAAACTAACAAAATATATAATTATGACTTTATTGCACTTGAACGCCCTTAACATGCCCTCCAGGGCTGTCCAACTACGACCAACTCGAGGGACGCAAACGTGTCAGTCTATTGAAAGAAGGGCCGCACCTATCAAACCACTTAATTACATAAAAAAAATTATGTGACAATAATCAGCGTTATTATTTCCCTATTATTCAACATCAAATATATAGTCGCAATCAACACTGTTATTAAAATATATAGTATACAATTTAAAAATATTTCAAGTTTACTATTAGGCATAATAAGTAAAGGTAATTTTTTAAGTCTACTAAATTAAATACATATCAAAAAACCTTAAAAGCAGCATGAAAGTGTTCAGTGTGATAACTGTGGACGGTCAGAATAATTTACAAGAGCAGGAATGTCCACATCCATCTCAGTTGTTGCCAGGCGCAGCAGGTGCAGCAGAGAAGAATCTTTAAGAGAGCTCCTGTATCGGTTCTTGATAAACTTCATGGTAGAGAAAACACTTTCACACATGTATGTACTGCCAAACATTGATGTCATTTTCCGACCAAAATCACACAGGCGGGGAAAGCGTTCATGTGAGATAAGTTTGAAGAAGGCTGATCCTTTTCCTGTTCTGGTCAGGAAAAACGTGTCAGCTTGCAGGTCGCACAACTCAAGTTGTAGGTTGGCTGGTTGGTCTTGTATCTCTGCCCCAAGTGGATTGTTAAATAGCAGAAACCTGTTCTTGAGTTTCCCAAAGTCTTCAAATCTTGTGTTGAACTCGGCCAGAATGCTCTGAATATTCACGGCGAACTCAGAAAAATCAAGTGACTCATCTTCATCTTTTAGTTGTCTGCAACATAAAAAAATGTGTCAAATTGTTGTTCTTCAATTCTGTGTTGAAAATGTCCAGTTTGCTGCGAAAACCATTTATGTGACCCACTAAATCTGATACAATTTGGTCTTTACCTTGGAGTTTCAAGTTGAGTTCATTCAGGTAACCTGTGATGTCAGTTAAAAATGCTAGTTGTCGAAGAAAATCAGAATTTCGAATTTCATTTTCTAGGTCTGTAGTGTCCGATGAAACATACTGATTAAGAAATTCCGGAATCTCTTTCCTTAACCCAAAGAAACGCTCAAGACTTCTCCCTGCACTCAACCACCTTACTTGATTATACAAAAGCAAGTCTTCATACTCGGATTCCATCTCTTCTAGGAACTGTTTAAAATGGCGATGCAAGAGAGCTCTGTTTCCACCGCGTATCATGTTTATCACCTTTAACACTGTTTTCGTCACTTCGTTTTGTTTAACTGGTTTTCCACATAATGCCTTCTGGTGAACAATGCAATTTAAAATGGAACAATCAACACCGCTCTGTCTCAAAAGTCCTACCAGGTCAGAGTTCTTTCCAACCATTGCTGGTGCGCCATCTGTTACAATCGATGAACACTTATCAAAGCCACCGAATTTATCAACAGACGTTTTTACTGCATCATAAATGTCCCTCCCTTTCGTTGTCCCATGAAGAGAACAAAGATCCAACAGTTCTTATTTTGTAGTAAAATCCTCTCCAGTCACACGTACAAAAATGAGAAGCTGGCTCACGTCTGTCTGATCTGTGCTTTCATCAAGGCCCAACGAAAAATAGGAGCTCCTTTTTATCACATCAGACAAAGTCAATGCTACTTGTTCTCCATGTCTGTGATCCTTCTTTGTACAGTTTGGTGTGAAAGAGGCACCGAATGAAATTTGTCTGCCATGTTTGCATCCCCAAATATTTTTGCCATTTCCACTGCACACTATTTAATAATAGTACCATCTGAAAAAGGTTTTTTAGATTTAGCAAGCTCAAGGGAAACTGCATACGATGCATGCAAAGCTAAAGTTTGCTTCTTTGCTACTTTACTAAACATACCTGTCTGCTGTTTGAGTTTTTTCTTGAGATCTTGAATCAAAGCAACTCGAGACTGTCCTTCATATTTGGCATATTTAACTTCGTGAATGGTAGAGTAATGTCGTTTCACATTGTATTCCTTGGGCACTGACACTACTTGCATACAAACCAAACACTGCAGCTTTCCATTATTGTTAGTGACAAAATAATTAGTCTCCCACTTTTCCTGATACGCTCTATTTTCGTTTACAATTTTCCGTTTTTTCGTAGTATTATTCATGTCAAACTTTTAAGCCTGCTCTGCAGCCAGTCGAGTAACCGGATTCCGGCCGCAGCGCTAGTTGTACACGGTAGACTGGCGCGAACAACAGATAACGCTCCGTCTCTATTTCACACTGCTATCTCATTCCCACAAGTGGTTTCCCACGGGCCGTGCCGAGCTGTACAAGTTCAGAGGCAGATGATACGCTGAGCGCTGTTGTCAGATCTAGATGCCGATTAGAAAGAGACAGAGCGCACAGCATTGACTTGTAGGATTGTATGTAGGGGCGGAGAGGTAGCCTTGAGCTCTCGGACCTGTCGTAGACACAAGTGACCCTCTTGTCA
>PNEQ01075583.1:0-29076 GCA_003012365.1 Medauroidea extradentata
TGTCCCAAGCTGCAGAAGAATTGGGAAGGCCCTTATGAAATAGTGAAGAAGATCAATGATGTGGTGTTTCGGATTGTTCGTCGAGGCTATCGGGCGAGAGGACCTAAAGTTGTACACATCGACAGATTGGCCCTCTACGATGGACCTGAGGCTGCTGTGTCTGTTCGGGACGAACAGACTTAAGGAGGGGGCAGTGTTGCGTGCCATGTTCCTGGAGGCCAGTAGTCGGCGGCTGTTTTGTAACACCTTGAGGGCTGGCCGATCACTCAAAGCCCGGGTGGCTCATAGTGGGAAACCCGCCGAAACTACGTCATAGATACCTGTCCCAACTGCGTCTTAACCCTTCGAGGGCGGCCGACGTGACTACAAGCACTTCCGAAACATGATGAAATATCTATTTTTAGACCCCTGTAATGCGGGGAACACCCGACTGTCTGGGCTAGTATAAAACCACAGAATCGGCACATTTGAAGAGAGTTCGCTACTGGTAGTGCTAGAGGAAGGTGCTACGCCTGTGGAGAGAGACTGGTGAAGACATCTTGGTGACGTCAAAGTCTACTGCGAGGCGGCAGGGGGCTACCTTCGGAGCAGTGTTTGGCGATACAAGAGGACTGCTGCGGCGGGCTGACAGGCGAAGAGGAGGTGCGCGATGGGAGTCGAACAGAAGACCTCAAGAGTGAAGACAGCGGTGCACTCAGGGTGCTGCGCAGCACATGGTGAGCCATCACCACTTCGGACTGATAAGGTTGTACATTGTCATTATTATAAATACTGTTAATTGGATATATGACTGAATTTTATTGTGATTTATAGTGTTTAATTAGTTGATGGTAGACTTTTCTTGTGCTTTAATTGTCAAAGTTAATTAACGTGTCTGTGACACAGGAGTAATTGTGTGCATAACTAATTGTGTTGTGAGAGTTCTAGTTGATTACTGTTTTGTATTTCGTAGCTTTGTGAGCTATTAAATCCAGTACTTAATTTAACTCTTTTATTTGTAGTTATAAGACCTCTATCCCAAAGAACTCATGGGAATTGCCCACATATAAAGTTTGTGTTCCTCAAACTTGTAACAGTACAAACAAAAAACCTATCTGGAAATTTTTTTAAAAAATCCTTTTAACTATTTGTTTGTTAACTGATTTTTTATTATTATATGTCTACTAATGATTGCAGGCTTTTTTTTTACCGCTAAGAAATTTTGCGAGCATTATTATTTTCATATAAAATATCGACTTTTCATTAGAATAAGCACTATGCAGAACAATTATTTGGATTAGTATTTTAATTTTTGCCGAGCGCCAAAATAATATATTCCGTATTTTAAAGACGAATTAACAGCCCTAACACTACAAAATAATACAATCAAACAAACATCACAGCCTTCTTATTATAATAAAACCGTTTAAACAATCGTCGCCATTATTAGAAGCCTGCGCGTTCATCGGTCAAAAGTTAGAGCTTGGCAAGCTTTCTATTCGACGGACGGACGGATGTAAATATTTTAGGCTTCTGATTAGTTGAAGGTCACATGACTGACGGACGGAAGGGCGACTGACGGAAGCGACGGATCATTGTGACTACAGCTTAAGTGTTACTAAATTGTCGCACCTTCACTATCTTCCTTAGTTTCTTACTAATAGCCTTCCTGAAGAAGAAAGTATTTTTTCTACAGATGGTCACAGGTATAGTATAAGTAAGGTTAAATCTACTACAGGTTAGAAAGAAAATACGTTTTCTTATGGAAGAGCTTAGCACAGGGAACATTTCTGCCACTAGTTTCGCTTCAATCGCTATGAGACTAGATAAATAACAAACCGTAGTCAAATTTAATTTATATAAACTTGAAAATTATATGAGTCATTTAATTTAATTTTAAAGTGAAAAGAAACAGATTTCACATTCTAAATTTTAAACTTAACGTAACTTAAAATTCAGGAAAGCTCTGTGATTGGTCAGTTTGGTGCATTAGCGATACCAGCGCTCAAGTGGCAGAAATTTTCCGTTTGTCAAACTTATAACATTGATCTTTGTAACCTGTAGTAGAATTAACCTAAGTATAAGTAATATTAGTGAAGGAATGCCAACTGTATACAGTGTAAAAAACTATTCTCGCTGCCTTGTCGAAGCATAAAACTTTACAGAAAATATGTAAGCCAAATGAAATGTAGAACTTCTATAATTTCAAAATGGCGGGTACTGGCAGCATTCACCTGGAGCGATTTCGAACAACCATGGAGAAGTGAAATGAGCAGGATGGCCGGAGCCGGGATTGGAACCCGTGTCCTACCCAATGCGAGTCCAACATGTTGTTAAGTACAAAAGCATAAAGAGTGAGTTGTCTTCGTGTATGAACATAGAGGGAATAAGTTAAGCGGTGTAATCTAACAATATACTGCCGTAACACACTGCAACACAGGTCAAGTATCGGCCGCCATGTTGGATAATTTTATTTTTCCATTTTTATGTCATTCTCAGAAGACAAATTTGAAATACGCTGTTAGAGCGCACATATTCTGTTTACTTTGTGCTACTGTTTTTCGTGGCAGTTGAACTTATAACGTATATTTAAGCTGGTCGCTGTTGGTTCATTTAGGTTACTCAGACCATTCGCCTCCACCAAGGCGATCCGAGTTCGATTCCCGGCGGGGACGGTCCCTGGATTTTCACATGTGGGAATCGTGACGGACGATGCCGTTGGTCGGCGGGTTATATCGGGGATCTCCCGTTTCCCCCTTCCTTTCATTCCGGCGCTGCTCCATTCTCACCTCATGCCACCCTTCACCATCGCTGAAGACCTCACTCACTAATTCCTTTAGACTAGAGTGTTTCAAAGGCGTAATTTTACAATTGTACCAAACATTGTCCAACTATTACACTCTAAGTTGATAATGAGGACGTGGTACATAATTCAACGCTAAAAGCATTAATCTATAACTATAGGTTTCTTGAAACCAATTTGCGAAAATTAAACAATAGCAATTCTAGACAATAATTTCAGCCATTGTTTTAAACAAAATTGTTTCCAGTGTTGCAAACTTCTGAGGCACAATCTCTAACGCCGGAACCTCGTGTAACTGCGGCGCAAGAGATCACGCGTAACGAATTAGTAATTATGGATAAATATTTACTCATAAAGTTGGCAAATACTATTACCTAGGATTGTCATTGAGTATTTTATCCACATTGGCTTCGAAAAAAGCGTAGAAATCAATAGATGTTTTCAACGTTTATTTATCTACCACGCACTCTGAAATATTTTCCGGTTCCGTAGTTTTCGTACCAGAGCACGTCAAAGAAGCGGTTTATTTATTTTCGCTGCTTACTCTAAGTAAGACTATTCAAATGATACGAATGATATAAAAATTTTGAGTGAAAGTTCTTGTATTAAGCTACAGAATGACATTTTGGTAATTTTATGTAAAAATAACCGAGAAAACAGAACTTTTTAATATTAATTTTCAGTAGCAGCATGTCGCAACTTTTAAAAATTCTTGAATGTACCTAAATATTTGAATACCTTTGAGTACGTACGTAATTAAAAAAAAAAAAAAAAAAAAAAAAAAAAAAAAAAAAAAAAAAAAAAAAAAAAAAAAAAAAAAAAAAAAAAAAAAAACACGTGAAATAACAAATGTGTCATTCTGTAGCTTAATACATTAATTTTCGCTCAAAATCATTCCGTTCGTATCGTTTGGAAAAATTGTACTTTGGTTAAGTAGCGAAAATAGTCAAACCGCTACTTTTAATACGCTTGTGCAAAAAACATGGAACCTAAAAAAGTTTCATTTGAGGGAAATTACAATTAACGTAATTCGTAAGAGTTGCACAGTTACGAAATTAAGAATTTTCGATTTATATTCGTGTGACAGTATTTTCGTCTAGGAATGCTGTAAGTAGTTTTTGTCGGAAAGCGACATCGCTAATCTAGTAGCGAAGTTATACTCGTGCACGCCACGGTGAAGGATCTAGGGCGCTAAGGTGTAGAGAAGATGAGGGGAGGGACAGGTGAGTAGATAGGGGCGGGAGAGGGGAAGACTGCTCCAGTTCTCATCCCTCTTTCCTCTCTATGACTCTATGTACACGCATATAGCGAGACTCTGAGCACAGGGCGACCACGAGGCAGTTGAAGTGTCGGCCGGTGTGACTGCACAGATAAACCTTGGCGGCCGAGGTCAGCAGTCTCGCCCAGGTCAGGATCAAGGTCAAGGTCACGCCAAGTCAGCTGGTCGCGTGTCACGTGGTGTGACATCACGCGGGCGACGCGGGACACGACGTGCCAACGTGCTATACATACACTTGCCGGAGAAACACGAGCTATATGGACGACACTGGTGCGTGCGTCAATAATAAACTGGCGAGCGGTGTTGTAGTTTTATTCGTGGAACATGTGGCGTCAAGTCAAACAAAATATTTCATCTTTCTTCTGTACGAATCAGGTTGATGTTACTCTACAAACTACAGTCTGTACAAGCGGCTTGTAGACATTTCGAGTTGCCACAAAACTTCGTAGGCGCGTTGTAACTTGAAAAACTTAGAAACAATAAAGTGTGTTATTTTAACGTATGCCATTTCACACGATCAAATATGTATTGAATTCAGTTTCTTAAATTCAATTTATAAAATATATTTATCACTTCACAACGATGCAATAAATCTGATTAAAAAAAAAAAAGATTGAAGGGACCATGTGAAAACGTATCACACTATTGACTGGATTTAGTATCTTGGACATACTCTATTGCGAAATGAATGACTGTCAAAGAAAACTAAACATATAATAGAAAACCATAAATAAACAGAGTATGCGGTTTTTCTCGGGGATCTCTCGTTTCCCCCGCCTTTTCATTCCGGCGATGCTCCATACTCACCTCATGTCACCCCTCACCAGCGCTGAAGACCTCGATGTTAAGCGCTAACCAAAATCTCTGACTCACTCTTACTTACATTTAACAAATATACTTCGTTTACTGGATGCGTCCCACCTTGACGCTCACAGTTATGGTTGTAGGTTTCATTTATTCAGTAACCCACATGTGTATTGCATATTTGTCTCCAACATTCGTTGGGGAATTATGAGATTTAATTAAGCAGGTTAGACCACGGTCGCAGAAGAACAGGTCTGGACACTAGCCTGGATATTTGACCCCCTTGTTGCTTGGCTGTAGTTCACAAAGTTCCCGAGAATATTGTGTTTTATTGGCGCTGATGTTAGGGCGGTCGGACTAAACACGTATTTTTTATCACTTTAAGAAATACTTTCTTCGCTCACAAATTTAAGAAAAGGCTCCAGCAATCTTTATTTACTTTATAAGTTTAACAATGGAAAAAAGTGGACGGAGTTTGAGTCCGACCGCCCGGAAAACAGCGCCAAAAAGTACAACATTCTCGGTAACTTGACGAACTACAGCCAAACAACAAGGGGGTCAAGCAAAATACATTGTTATATGTAGGCGAGTGTCCAGACCTGTTCTTCTACGACCGTGGGTTAGACATAAGCCGTCAATCATACTGCCAACAGTACATAGTGACGTGGGTTGTAAGGTATCCAAGATCTCACAACCTCCGAGGTGGGAAGTATTATGACGAAAAAACCTCAACGTGAATTCTTTAAATGCAATTTATTAGAATTTTTTAAATTCAGTTTAGGAATGTTCTGGTACAGATGTATTCTTTCTATTTTTTCTTTTTCTTTCTTTTTTCCCTCATGTTTCTGTTTTTAGTAAGTAACTGACGAAGAGAGTTTAAAATATGCTTGTATCTGGAAGTGTTTTTTTTTTTTGTAATTGGCAGCTTGTACGAACGAATAAGCATACGTGTTCGTCTTCTCCGTCTTTCGTCTGTTCTTTGGCTGAAATAATGGCGAATATAAAAAAGAAACACATGTTATTAGTTCCTTTGTAAAGCAGGGGAGGGTGACGATGTGTATAGTCTCTCTGGCCTTGTCTCTGTCGGCGCAAAGGACGCACCTAAGTGTTTTGTTCTGGGAATGTTCGTCAAGGGGGCGGGGGCGGGGAGTGTCTTTCATCCTAACCTGGGCAAGTTATGAAGTAACATCGATCCCCCTCTCCCCTCCCCTATGTCGTGGGTGGTCCTGGAGTCATCCCCTCTCCCGGGTAATTTTGTATTTCACGGTGCAATATGGTGCTATTTAAGCAGTTTCTCAATGGTAAGCAGAAAATGCGGGGCGGAGGTGTTTGTACCTCGTGAAATTTTGTTGGGCAATTGGGCAATTACAGCGTTACATTTTTAAACCTTAACAGTTTAATTTACGCATTATGTGTAAGTACGGTAATATTACCTTTCAGAACAATAATTATAATTACAAAAAACTATTTCCACAAATTTTCGGGGGCTGTTTCAACCCCCAACTCCCCTCCCCCTCCTTGGGTGCGACAATGTTCTGCACCGCAGTGCACACACATACAAAACAGAAATGCTAACATGTTAAATTGTTAATCTTGGAATAATAACAAGCAAAAAAAATGTTAATTGATGTTACACTTTATCAACAGATGTCGACACACTCGTGCCAACATCAGCAGATGTACGACTGTTCACTGACGCAGATATGAGCATCTGTCCGATGTCTTAGAACAATCCCTGAGTGCGCCAGTGTACTGCATTCATTGTAATATGCACTCAGAGATACACCGGTGTACACTGGACTTGGCCTAGTGGATGTATTTACTGGTTCAGTCGGCCTCCTGTTTCAATGGATATAGTTGACGTGAATCTAAACATCAGTGGCGTGGTTATTGTAACATCGTAGACACGTTTAAAATAAAGTGAATATTTCGGAAAACTAAGGGCAAAGGATGTCAAGTCACCAAATATATTAGAATGGAAAATTATTCGTGGTAAAAAAAAAAATGGGCACACAATGCATGAAAGTTTGTATACTTAATTTGTATTTTGGAAGTATTTGATAGAGCCAGTGGTGGCAATAATGTCGCCCCAGTTTGTTTTATTGCCTCATTTGTACATCTGCAGCTTTAATTCGTGGTTATTGGCTGTGTTTACGACGTTACTTATTTGACGGAGCCAATCAGGATACCACACGTATGTAATAAGCGTATTTAACCCCAACATAGTACATTGAAAGAAGTTGCTATATATATATTCGGAAAATAAAATTTTGTTCTGATGGTTTATTTTTTCAACTTTAATTTTTTTTTTTAATTTTTTTTTTAATTTCGAGAATTTAGAAGAAATTTTGACCATTGGTGACCTTGACATGAACGTTAATTAAGGTCAATGTCACATCCGCAATGGCGTCCAGGGCCATGATATCACATTGGTTGACCTGTCAAATGAACCGCGGAACAATTATATTTGCACATGCTGGCTCAGTGGTTGTTTCCTCAGTAATAATAGGCGGCGGGGTACTTCAGTTTCCAGCGGGATTGTGCGACACCACATTGGCACCTTGCTGCTCGCAGATACCTGGGTGAATGCAGCCTTAGCGCGGTTCTGGATTGGTCACGGTGCAGCTGGAGACCAGACTCTTCATCACTGCTGCCCCTCCCCCTTTTTTATCACAAGAAGTCCAGACCTTACTCCGTGCGACTTTTTTTCTGCGGGGTACATAAAAGATCATATTTTTACGTCGAAAAATTTGCTGACCTGAAAACGAGAATTACGAACATCATCCAAACCGTAACACCGAACATGCTGACAAGACTGTGGAACTAGTTCGTGTACCTCGTAGATATGGTTCGGTCTGCTTGTGTTGATCACACTGAACATTTATGACGATGTGGTCAAGAAACTGCATTGTTCCAGTGTTCGTTTGACTGGTCAACCTAAGTTGTGAGTTGTTTGGTTTTGGTAATATAGTCATTCATTCAAAGTTGGGGTATGATCTGCCTGTATTGCGGATTGGTGGGCAAGCAATTGATAAACCCACGTATAATCTTGTAGTCTAGGGTTAGAGACACTGGATAATCTCGAAAATATTTAACATAGTCTCCAATAAACTGCAGTATCTCAATCGTGACACGTGTGAACAGTTATCACACACGTTTTGTGTCTAAACTGCGCAGTTATAATTGGGTTTGTTGAATAGCGACACAGTGCTTCATATAAACAATAGCCATTGTCGATAAGAAACCTCCATTGTTACTATACATAACATGTTGGAGCCTAGCAAACAATCAACTTTTCCCGCGATATGTCATTGTCTCTACCTAGGGTGTATTTTGATACAGCACTGGGTAAGACATTTTGGCATGATATATTTTCGCGATTTTAGACTTTCTGTAGGAACAGGGAATTTCCCTGATATGTAGTAACACGTGCAATATACTCGGGAAATGCTATGTAAAGAGATAATTGCGGTCTGAAAGTCGAGTGTCTATAGAGCAGCAGTACGTGCTGGATTCAAACCACAAGTAGTTTCTTGTCTTGTCAGGTCGACAGAGAGTAACTCACGTAGGAGCATCGCAGGAACACTCCTAGTTGATTGCCAATCATCAGCTACGTGCAGCACAATTAATACTTTCCATTAAGACAACACACGGGTTTCCATGACAGCATCTGGCTGTTCCATGTTACAAGCTGATTAGTTGTGACCTACTTTGCTTACTGACGAGGTACACTTTGACAACATGCACAATTCCTGGTACGATTGACAGGTGAGTTTATTTGCATGTATGATGTACAACTGGAAGCAATACTATCACAGAGCTGCAGCTGTGCACATGAGGCAGTGAAACAAACTGCTGCAGAAAATTTTCCCCAAATTTGGAGTCCCTAACTATTATATAGTCTATCTCATGAAAGAATTCCACATTTTGACAGTTCACTTCTGAGAAGTGTGTCCGTAAACAGGATTGTGGAGACCGTGCTTTTCCACGAAGCCAGGTAGGTTTAAAGCTCCAAACAATGGAACAGCCAGACAAATTTCTCAGAAGAGAAATGTCAAAATACGGACAAGTTACATGAAAAAGGCTATACTTGTGTAGGCCTATGTGGAAGCTCAGCACGGTGCATGGGTAGCCTGCTACTTTAATCATGCGCCGTCCTGCATCCTCATTCCTCACTTGTAAGCTAATTGCCTCTGCTCATTAAAACAATTTATAATAAGTGTATGCACGCTGCAAGTAATATCAGTACGATAAGGAACTTGTTATACTTTAGCGCAGTTCTCTTGTTTCAGTAACGCTGTTTCACATATTCATATCACCCAGTCATCCAAGGTCGACTGGCCTACTCTGTATTCTCATCTCGCTTCTATCCAGTCTCTGGTTCACACAACTTTCGGCTCAATAAGTCTCTGATAAAGTGCTAATTTAGTGTCCATTGTTTTTTTTCTCTGAACGGGCATTGAATATTACAATAAATTTAACTATTTAGTAACTTTATAATCATCAAAATAAATTTAAATTAATTTGCTATAGATGATGTGATTTTTGCTGTTTTTTACTACCTGACTTAACTTCAGACACGTATGTGTAACAGTAACTAGGATAATATATGAAGTGGCACGTCCAAGGACATTGCGAGCCAATAGTAAACCTCCTGTCAAAGTATATGAGAATGTCTTTGATTCAGCTTCAGTAACATCATATTCTGCTAAATAAGCATATTTATACTTAGGGACCCGGGTACAACGTTCTGTATGACACACTGCACAGTCCTGTGTACACTATGTCCTCAGTTACTTGTACATTGTCTGCTGAGTGGACAATATGTGACAAGGTAACGAGGCAGTCAGTGAGTGTTTACATGCAGGTCTGCTGTTGGTTCACAGTCCTAAAGAAATAGATTCAGTAACAGTGACCAATCGCGAAGGTAGTGAACATGTACAGAAGTTTGAAATATAACGTCTTCTCAAATAATTCGTGAAATTTCCGGGGGCCTATTTATGCTAGGTTTGCTACACTTGACGTAATAAACAACAATGATGTAGTCCTGCTACGTCGCTATGAGGATGCGATATGGCAGTGACCAGCTTCGTGCATGAAGTCCGAACTAAGACTTTTACCACCGAGATTTCCTAAATTATTTAGAGACATTAGCTTTCCCTGTTTATCATCCGTGCAACTCGTCTCAAGTCATAAATGGTATAGGTACAGTCACGATTTTATGGTGAAGAGAATTTTTTACTGTTTTGCTCCAATGTATTATACTCACATGCTGCTGTGCATCATGGTCAATGAGTGTATGTATTAATTCTCACTTACCTTGTAGTTCTACTGGCAAATTACAGATGTATGATGTCACAATAACATTCTGATTGTCGCAATCCAATGAGAGACGGGTCTGAACAAAGACACGCTGCTAGTAACCATGAAGCAAAGCTACCGTTGTACATGTGAGACATTGAAACAAAATTATTCAACATTATTTTCCCTACAAACACAAGACACAAGTTAAAGGAAAATTCGAAGATGAATGTAACCGTATGCGAATATCAGAGTTCATAAAATTGCGTGCTCAGCTCAGGGAAATTTTATAAAAAGGCAAAAGGAATTCAGAAGAAATTCCCTGTCTTTGAAAGAGCCTTGCAATTAAGGTAAATAATATATTGAAATAATGTGTAAATACAAGCATTACAGCGTTATGTATAGTCTTAGAAAACCAAGAGCGAAACAAGAAAAACGAGCTGAATTGTCTGTAGCCAGCACATAGATGAATAATAAAACCTGGAAAATCGCTAGAAAAATTGTGTCAAAATGCAAAAATAAATAAATAAATAAATAAATACAAAACGAAAATTAAAAGTCAACATACAAACAACGAAGTTACAACAGAAATAAAACAGGGAAAACTGAGGACATAAGTGAAGAGAGCACAGACAAGAACTAAGACGGAGGCAATGTTCAACACAGACAGTATGACACAATATTGACGTCACAAACATAAAACCAGACGAAACTGCTATATCAGAGGAACACTGTAGTTACTCTCAGACGACCTTATTGTCGCGACACTTCTGCAGCTGACATCTCCTACACTCTTCAGACTGACTGAAAGTCTCTCTTAAGGCCTTGTTACGGAGTTTTGCAGTGATTTCGAAAATATTTTTTTACTGCTACCTAATACTAATATCAAAATTTTGCTGCACAGTTTTGACATTTATGTTACAATTTGTAGCTGAATTTTTTGTAGAACTATACAGAGCGGTTTTTTAGATTTCATTACCCAAAGTCCCATGTTTTTCGTCGTGAAAATAAGCAAAAATGAAGGAATTTTTTTTTTTATTTTTTTTTTTTGCTGGCGAATGGTAAATTATTTTACAAAATGCGTCCACAGTGTTGTGCATCGTGTGATTGCACATTAACTCAAATTTTTTCAAAACTTTTGGTAAAAAAATATTTCAGTTATTGGCACCAGTCTGAAAAAAAAAACTCGGAAACAAGCTCAAGTTACTCTTGCCTTACGAACAAGTTCTTCTTGTACAGTCCTGGCAACAGATTTGTCCTTATTCTGTTGACTTACAAGGCAGTTAGAAAGTCAACTGCGTGCCTCTGACTCTCACGTCTCTAAAACGAATGACAATGAGAGTTGCTGTATTTATGTAACAAAACTGTCTACAATGCGCAGATTACTTACACAAATTCCGTCAAGCCAAGTGAGGTGTTCTAACAGCAAAATGTCGGACATTATTTCGTGAGGTTCCGGGTTCGACTCCCGTCTCCAGCCAACCTGATTTCGGTTGATTTTCCGAATTGTTCCAAGGTAATACAAGAATGGTTCCTTGATAAAGGTAGTGGCTTGTTTCCTTCCCAGTTCCTCTCATTTTGTATGTCTGCATCTGCGTGTGACCGTCTGTAATTATCACGCTGTCGACAAGGTGTTCATGCGAAATAAAAACAATTTCCCACCCTTTGTTTCAACTTTGTCACAGTTCATCAGAGCCCATTTAAATTTACATTGAATCTATAAGTAATCATTATGCTATCAAGCTCGGCTAAAATGTGCCATCAAGCCATACATTGACGCTTCTCACTTTCCAGAAAACGCTGCATAGTATATGTTTTAAGTTAATAACCTCACATGTCAACACTCGTATCTGCATGATCGTACATGGTAGATTACCAATGGAATTACAGAATCACTGCTATTGGCTGTGAGCGTACTAGTCGACATAACCAACGTGATCCCAGACCTTGAACTGGCTTCTTGTGTTGTGATTACATCAACATTCAATGCAACGACTTCATTGTGTTATTACAGTAAATTATAACCAACATATGGCACGATATCTATATTTTTACTAACCGTTTCTCGGAAAATATACAACGGAGTGGATATGAGTTAATAGAATTTTGCTGAATCCAGTAATTCTTTCATAACTGATCGACCTACAATTGAAAAGTGTGAAACATGCTAATCAGTAATCAAGATGTGCAATTTGTGGTATTCCTTATGAATAATGTTGATAATGACTTGTTACCGAGACAGTAGATCACACGTACTCGTTTATATCTCAGTTGCTCTGAGTTAAGGGGCCCGCCTCGTGGCACATGTGTTTGTGTGAGTGAGGTATGGTGCTAAGGGCGACGTCGTATGGGCCATAAAGCGGTGCGTCGCCTCTACGCTTAAAGCGTGCAGTCTTCGCGAAAAAACAAATTTCCTATGGGACTTTAAGTGGTGACCCTATTGATTTATTTACAAAATCACTTTACTGAAGTCCAATGCACTACCCTTAAGTGGTTTCACATGTATTCGGCTAATATATTTTCCGCTATAGCAGCCTGAAAACCCCGTTTCAACCCCTAAAAGGGGATTTCTAATACGTGTGTTGTCTTGAAAGTACTTAAGGGCAGTCATTTGAAGTGTGTGTTCTTTTCGTAGACAAACGGCGTGAACACACTTGTATTAGTTTCGGTGTAAAACTTATTATTCAAACACGCTGCAGTGTGATTTTATGGCAACGAGGCTGGCCTCTTAAGGAACTTCGTCCAACACAGCATATATTCAGGAAGTATTCTTGAATAAACAGCTGCTATTTCGTAAGAAGTTGTGTGTAGGGAACACAGCTGTTGTGGAGTTCGCGGCCTCAATGCCGACAACGCAGTTCGACATCAGACATTCACATTTGGAATTACAACTGGTTCGAGCACTGGTATTACCAGAAGGACATTGGAGTAACAATTATCGTGTGTGCCCTTGAAGAAGTTGTCCTGGCGCATGTCCGCGGTAATCATGCGTATTGCCTTGGGGATAGCGAGCCAGCAATTTAGCAATACAGCCTGTAATAAGCCATACTCAGCTGATATACTTCATTTACTGCTGCATTTAGGCCACGATACATCATTTGTATTTCTTTTACGATAATTATTATTTTATTCCTAAACGAAAAAATATATCGAAAAGTTGCTGCACAGGTTTGTTAAAAATAGTTTTTACTACGTGGTGTAATTTTTTCTAGATAGATAATTATATGCGTTTAGCAAATTTCTTTATTAAAGACAATTTCCTTAGTTGCATAATTAGTTGTGACAATTGTGAATTTTGTCGTAAAAAAATTACACTGTAAATTTTTTTCTCCGTCGATTTACGGAATTTCCGGTAAAAGATTCTCTGAATGCTTTCGTGAATTCACTGAAACTTATTTTCAAATCCAAAAGAAGTTTCTATAGAACAGTTTCATCACGCGTAACTGAGCCATACTTACATGTCTACAATACTGCGATTGCATTTCTACAGATTTGCAGATTCACCGGTGGTGTTATTAAAATATATCTGTAATATTTACACTCTCTAGCCCGTAAATTGACGATTTTTTTTCGTGCAAGTGTCCGTAGATTTGTAGACAAATTACGTATGATTCCGTAGTGAATATTTACTATAGACATTTCTGTATGTTATTTTACGGACACTATTTCCGTTTATTAACGATACATTTCCGTTAGAATTTGTAGCGGTGTACATGAGAGTATTTCAAGTGGTACCGAGTGCCAGTGGAATTTTTTAGTATGTTGCGAAGGATTACTAAACAACAGTTGCTAAAAACTATTACAAACATAAGGTGGCAGTGTTAAACATAATTTTTGTTGTTTTACGGAGAAGTACAGATAAAAAGTTATCCAGAAGTGTCCGTTAATTTACGGAAGATAACTTGCTCCACTCGTGTGTTTACAAGGATTCTTTATGATGCAGGTTTAATAATAGGTACCGGTATTCATTAGTTTCTTCTGGCAATTTTCCAAATGTTTAATTAATGAAACAAGATTATATATAACTGTGTTACAAAACAATGTTTACGTTAGTTAAACAGACATCTCCGTAAATTTGTCCGCAAATTCATGGAAATATTTAACAGTGAATTAGCATACAATGCATTGATTTTAACAAAACCGTGCAGCAATTGTTCGATATATGTTGTCGTTTGCGATTAAAATAAATAACTATCGTAAAACTGTAGAAATGATGGATCATGGCACTCAGTAAAAAAAAGTTTCTTAATGGGTCCGCCTATCTGAATATTCAACATTATTGCAGTGGCAGGGCTTGTAACAGACGAAAGGCTGAAAAAAGTGAAAAAGTGACTTCCAATTGAAAAAAAAAGTGACTTTTCAAGGAAGAAAAAGTGACTAAATAAGAAATAAATAGTAGCGCAAGGATAAATGTAATATGCAAAAAATAAAAGAAAATAAAGAAAATGGTCCTCCCCAACCACTCCTTTCCAGTTTCTTTATTTGCTTTTTTTTAACTCCACAACTTTAATTAATTCCACAATAAGGTACATTTAACAACACGATTCAAAATGCAATATACACAAGCTAGGTCAAAGTACAAATTTTCTTTATACCAATTCTAATTGAGTTCAAATACACAAAATAACATATATTTAATTATATACATAAATCATTACAAATGAACTACATATTACGAAGCAGCATTAATACATAATAATGTAAAACACACAAATACATTTAAAAACAAAACAAAATGTTACAATGACATTTACGTGAATGATTAATACAATTTTTAATTCAAATATTTAGTCAAGATATTTCAAGTTTTAAATATCTATTAACTGAAACTCTAATGAAACAATTACGAATGCAAAATGCAGAAACAAAAAAAAAAAAAAAAAAAAAAAAAAAAAAAAAAAAAAAAAAAAAAAAAAAAAAAAAAAAAAAAAAAAAAAAAAAAAAAAAAATTTAATACTCTTATACATTTTCAGAAATAACTATACAATATAAACTTCAGTCTTTTTTGGATGACTGTTGAAAAAAATCTTTAATCAACTTAGATTTCTTTTTTTCTATTGACTCTGTCATAGTTTGATGTTCTCTCTTGGTTTCCGCAGCTTGAACCTGGGCTTTTTAGCTCCCTCTAGCATTGCTTGAGCCAATGCAATTTCTTTAAAGTCTCTTCTTTTCAGTTCTTTTATCAGTCTTTCATTGGCTTCATCCAAAAGCAATAACCCACTTTCTTCAATTTCTTCAAATTCTTTTCTACATTTCTTCAACTTCTGTTCCTCCTCTTCAATTGTTCTTTTCTGTTTTTTCAACTTCTGTTGTTGTTCATTTTCTTCTGCTTTCCTTTCTAGAGCTTTCTGTTCTTTCATCAATTGTTCTCTCTCTATCCTTTGTTTGTCTTCTAGGTAGGCACTGTAACTCTTGTAAGCAATATGTCCCATTCTCAAGAGCTTAGCTGTAATAGGGATCCGATATGGTTTATTATAATAATTTTTCAGTACGCTCTTTACTGTCATTATTGCATTTAATGTTCATTCAGACATTGAAGCCCGATCAGTGGTCAAAGTCCTACTTGAAGATGAAAATCCTCTTTCTACATCGGCATTACCATGTGAAAGTGATAGTGCTGCTTTCACAATTTTGGCTACGGTTGGGTACTTTGGACCTGTGCCACATACATTTTCCAGATCCATGAACTGTGACCAGTAGGCATCCACTGACATGCTTGCAGTTGAAGTTTCTTCCTCTCTTTGCAGCAGTTTCCATTCATCCAAAAGTAAGTCAGTCTGGACTTCAAATGGCATAGCACGAGATATCTCAAGTAGACTATGATGACTCTGTTGTAAACATCTTTTATCAGGATCGAGACATGACAAGTTCTTGAGAAGAGCAGAACCAAGAGAGGATTTTTTTGACAATATGCTTTATACTTTCAGTATAATGCTTTTGGACACCAAAGAAGAATAAACTTCTTTCCTTTTCAGATGTACCATTCAATGCCTTTCTGACTGCATCCCCAACAACAATGTCATCAATGTGAAGCAAATTTTGTGCATGAAACATGTCTTCAACACATTCTAATTTCATACTCTTCAGAGAATGTGAGGTGTAGATTCTTGCAAGTAACATAGTAACCAATGATTCAAGCCGGAAATGAAGCAGATGAATTAGAGGTTCATTCCTCTGAAAAAACTCTGTCACACTGTTAAATAATTTTGCGCTAGAAATAACAAATAAGAGTTGAGCTTTGATTGTAGGCTTCTTGACTTTTTGGACAATTTTCAAGTAGCATGGCGTTTCCATTAACTTTGACTTCTTTTGGGTATGTAGTTCAAAAAATACTTTTGCACAGCAGTCCACTGCTCTAGTAATCTCTCTACTGCTGAACATAATGTGAGCCACCAACTTGAGAAATGCTTCACGAAATTATGTTTTGGGAGGTTCAAAGATGCCTGTATTTCCATGAAATCACTTCTCCGAGCTGGCCAGTCATAAAAAATGGTGTATATCGAAAACAAGTTCTGAAACACTTTCTCCATATTCCGACATGCCTTTAAGAAATGCATTGTGGATTGTGTGGATGTCACAGGTACCTATGTCAATCAAAGGCTTCCTTTTATTCGACACACATGTGTCATTTATGTTTCGAGCAACAGACTTATTAACATTAGGACCATCAGACCCAGGCGTCAACAAATTGGACAAAGGAAGCAAATAGCTCTTCATAGCATCATTTAGCTTTTCTACAATGACTGACGAAATGGCTGTACCTATATAAAAGGTTTCTAAATGACTGTAAACAATTTTTTTCTAGTATTTGACCAATACCTCAAACCAATTTGGAGCTCTTTCATTCCAGATGAAATTGTGGTTTCATCGTAGAGTAAAGTAAAGAACGAACTTTCCATATCTTGCATTTGAAGTTTTTTGAAATATGGACCCAAAGCATCACTAACCAAGTAATGAGCCTTGTTATTTCCTAATGAGAAGTCTTGTAACATGTTGTCGCCAAACATAACTTTGAAAGTTTCTTGCAGTCCATTGCATGAGGAAAATGAATAGTCAGATGCAACACACTTTAAACACCACGTAAGTTCAGCCGCTGTAGTTCTGTCTCTATTATTGTACAACAGCACTGTTCCACCACTTGAAGAAGATGGAGGAGATGAACAGGATGGGGGTGAAACTGTGGCTAGATGAAGTTGGTTAGATGCCTGCTTTATTTCAAAATGTAGTCTGTATTTTAACATGGATGCATGTCGCGATATTGCCTGAAAACCTTTGCTAACATTTATTGATTTGTCACATACTATACACATAGTTCACTATCACCACATCTTTTCCCCCACATTTTCACTAAATGCCCTTGAGTGTCATCTTTTTCTAGCCAGGAAGTTTGAAATTTACTCTTCCCCATCTCAAATCATGTGAAAGTCCAACACACTAATTAATTATGAACTCCGAAACAAGAAGAGAAGATGTTAAACATTCACAGACCACCAATATTTTTTCAAACTTAAAATATGGACGTTTTTGGTTAATCAGCCAGTCGCTTAAAATAAAATTGAAATCTTGAGAGAAAATCAAGAGTGAAACCTAACAAAAAAAAAACACAAAACACTTCCAAATGCAAAGTTGCCGACATAGCATAAAGCACTTTTTAGAGGTCTATTTGCCTTTATCCTAAATATCACAGCCAATAAGTCCTAAAATAAAATGCTACACCACACTGGATTATGACAACATGGGAGCCCCTCAGAAAACATTCATTGGGGCAAAACAAATTATCGGTATATGTAGTTGTTGAATGTACCTAATATTACAGATACAGTACTAACATAAGTTAAATTCGACTTACTTGAAAATACTGAAGTACAGAAACATCTCAATCAAAACATGTATCCTGGAAAAAGTGAAGAAAAGTGACGAATTCAGTGCAAAAGTGACAAAAAGTGATAAGCTTCAAAAAAGTGAAAAAAAGTGACTTGTTACAAGCCCTGCAGTGGCTCAGAAATTTGTTTTTTTATCGAGTGTGTCCAATTCTCTGGCATACGAAAGTAAAACGTATTTCAGAGGAACGTTCTAAGTTTCAAAACATTTCGCTCATCAAAAACTCTTTAACAAGTCATCCAACACGGTAAAAATAGTTTTTTTTTTTCAGGTGTCTGTATATGTGTGTGTGTGTGTGTGTGTGTGTGTGTGTGTGTGTGTGTGTGTGTGTGTGTGTGGGTGGGTGGGTGTATGTGTGAATAAAATGCTCAAAAATTTCTGGGCAAAGTATTTCTGGGTGTGCGTATGGACCACAGATTATTGGGACAGTTGAGAAACTGTAAATACCGTATGATGCAGCAACACACACTCTATACTACTCATACAAATTATAACATAAAGCATCCAGTTGAAATATGTTGCATATTATACCTGCACAATACGCTGATATTTTGAGCAAGTACTTCGATTGTGATATAGTACTCAGATTGATACCAACTTGTCCTGCAATGAATTCTGCTGTATATAATCCAACAATAAAATGAAATAGTTGTTAAGTACCTGGTCGCAGTGGTACGACTGATACTGTACGTCTGATCAGTGCCCAGCGTGTAAGAGCTGTGGAGTAACAGGTGCACGCTTGATTGTCGCCCTTATCGTTCCTTCGCTCATAAACCTTCAACACGTACACCAGCGCCAAATAAGCCGAACCTTTAAGGACGAAGCTTACCAGGTGCTTCAGATGTATTGTAACGTGAAGGTTAATACGTTTATTACGAAACTGTTCCACATTTGCCCAATGCTTCAATGTACGACGAGAAAACACAGGACCAGGATTAAATGTCATTGCTAAGATACAATGCTCATTATAAACATTGTTTACAAGCCCTCCAGCATGGCTAACAACGGTCTTATCAGAGTGTCATACTGCACAATGTAGTAACATGACGTACGCGCAGCTCAGAAATGTACACTGAACTTTGCTACAGACTATATACCAATAATATAACTTGGCCACCGCTGGAAGTCCCGTATTAACAATTGGTGGAAATATTGCATGCTATTCAATGCTTGGCTTGTCGTGGCGATGCGGTACGCACTTCAATGTCGCCCTTATAGCTTCGTCACTTCCCAGCCTGTAATGAGAAAAACAGCTCAAGATAGGCGGGCGCCTTAAGGCCTTCACGATAGTTATATTTTTATACCTAAACGAGAGCAGATATCGGAAAACTATTGCACAGGTTTACAATAAATTATTTTTACCGTGTTATATAATTTTTGTAGAAATAAAATTGTATATATTTGGTTAATTCATTCATTACTGAGAATTTCCTTATTTGCAGAATTTCATGAAACCATTGCGTAGTTAGTCTTGAAAAATTAGCTAACACAGATTTATACAGTTTATTTATTATTTATTTTTTATTTTCTTTAACACATCCGTGGTACGGTTTTTCTATATCTGCTCTCGTTTAGGATTTAAAAATTGTTATCATAAAAGCAATAGAAGTGATGGATCATAAGGGCACTGTCATATTGTCTCCCGCGCGCAGTTGAGATTGTAACAAACAACATACTCCGTCAAAACCACTCTACATTACTTTATACTTAATACTTTTCTTTCATATTTGCATTCTGGAAATAGTGAAAATCGCGTAAAGTAACGTTTTATACCAGTTATATTTTCTACATAGAAACTTCTATAGTTGTATTTATAGTTGTAACCATTCTCTCATATGTATTACCTTGGCGCAGTAACATATGTACTGCGAGGCATGTTCAGACGAGGCGCAGACTGGAACAATGCACGCCATTACAGCTCTCTGTACATAGAGGCGACGAAGCACGTGAATAATGTGCAAGAGTCGACCTTACTACTGAGCACTTTTATAACACAACAATCATAGACCCAGTCAGGCGGGATCATTAATATTTAAATTACACGTACTTCTTGCAAGGCGGCTAGTCGTACGACAATATAGTAGGGATCTATACAGACAGTGCCTTACAATATAGCGTGCGTGTATTACGTATTATAACTTTCTTCTTTTCTGCAAAAAAAAAAATCACAAATGCAACATTATGAACTAACTGTTGACGGTTATCGAAAATAACTTCCCAAAAATTATTTTTATACTACCGAAAATTAATCACGTAAATAATTACATGTTTCTTATCATTGTAACAAAATTAACAGCATTAAAGATAGAAAGAAAATATTTCAATCAGAAAAACCAACAATGTTTGGAGTATTGTTTATTTGTTGGCTGCCCCCACATTGTGCGTGCAATACATTCAGACGTATAGCAAATAATAACTGTAATATTCTAGAACAAGATGCTGGATACACGATACAATAATTGTTGCATTAACTGATATTAACTTTTCCTTAAATAAAGACACCCACTTTCCCAGCACAAGACATAATACTGACATACACTCTAAACACTGCATAAATTGGCACTTTTAAAACTACTTTTATTTAAATACAGTACGTGAATGAATATTTTTAGTCTCTCATGCCTGCCTCTATTGATATAAAATGTTGTGTTATGCTTGTTCAAATTGCTTTCTTTGATGCTATAATATATAAAACGCAGGACATTCAGAGAATATTGCTGTACATTATCGTTTAACGAACACAGAACAGTCATAAAGCAGTATGTATTACGCCCCACGTTGAATGTGCAAGTCTATACCACGGTCGTAAAAAAGCAGGTGTGGACACTCGCCTATCTAACAATGTATTTTGCTTGACCCCTTGTTGTTTGGCTGTAGTTCGCCAAGTTACCGATAATGCTATACGTTTTTGGCGCTGCAGTCAGGGCGGTCGGACTCAAACTCCGCCCACTATTTTCCATTTTTAACATTTTAAGTAAATAAAGATCGCTGGAGCCATGCTTTAGGATTGTGAGCAAAGGAAGTTTTTCATATGTTGATAAAAAATATGTTTTGGTAAATTGTTTATCTTAGTGGGAGGGAAGAGGGCGGAGTTTGAGCCCGACCGCCCTGACTGCAGCGCTATGGACATACAATATTCTCGGTAACTTGGTGAACTACAGCCAAACAACAAGGGGGTCAAGTTTCCAGGCGAGTGTCCAGACCTGTTATTCTACGGCCGTGCTCTGTACTCTGTCCATTCTAAGTTTGCAGCAGAAATAATAATTACTAGCGAAATAAATCAAAGCAATTGAATTGTATATTAAATCCTCACATTGTGATTGTGGCGTAACACAGACATCTTGTACTATCCAATATTTGAAATGAAATTTATGCTGTGAAAAAATTTTACTGTCGTCAACTTGAATGTATTAGCTGCAACCTTATAATGGATAGAGTATCGCTATTATTTACTACCAAATAAAATATCACAATACTTTAACATTTAAAACACCTTCATTATTAAATTAACTACGGTACACTAACTATTATGTTTCAGCGTTAAACCACTATTTTTAATAACAGAGAGAGAGGGGGGGGGGACGTGTGAATGTTTGAATATTTGTCAGGTAAAGAAAGGAGGGGGAGGGGCATGGGCCACTCCTCAGTTCAAGGAACACATTTGTGTGACACTATAATCGTCATGCTTTAATTAACCATACCGGTACAGCCATGTCAGGATGTTTGATACGACACACATTCAAGTGATAACCGACACTACACTTGTATCACAATATTGACACTTTAATGAACTGCAATCAAACTTCAACTTCTATCATCCAAACATGGTTAACACTTGCAGGAAAGCATTACAATATATATCACGGCAATACTAGGGCTTACTCTTCAAATAGTTCATATGCAACAATAGCATGCACAAATACATGCATCAACTGAGCGAACAAGTACCACACCCTCCCTACATTCCCTGGTGCCACGCCCCTCAACACTACACACAGCTACAAGCACGGAACTTCTACTGGTATCGTATAATGCTCTATGGTTGCCAGGTTTCCCATAGAATCAGGAACGGGGACGAGAGCGGCCATTTCTTGCGGTGAGGAACCATTCCAACATTCTGCTGGAGTAATTCGGGAAACTACGGACGACAGAAATCAGTATGACTGAATAGAGAATAGAACCTATGTCACTCATATACAAGTCCAGTGTTTTGCTGAGAAGATGAGGAGGGACAGGAAAAATTCGCATGTTCAAGGGCTTGCAGTCGAGACTTCACAGTCTTATACTGTATATGTTCCAGGGCCAGCCCTTACAATAAAGACCCTGCTACAATGAAAAGTTCCATCTGCTGGTGACTTGCCGCTTGCTCTGCCGCTACGGTGACCGGCCGGTTTTCTCCTCTTTGCATGCCACAATGAATGCCGGTGCTTGCCGCTGGGGTATAGTTCATTCTGCGCACAATAGGTGGCAGAGCAGTCGCTTATTTTTGTTTGTTTACATTTTTTCTCCGCGCACTGTCACGGTATTGGTTCTCGTTTTGTGACGTACATCAGTGAACTAAACCCTACAGTGAACCAATAGCAATCACCTTGCCGCTTCCTGCCTATGTTGGCCGGTGAGTGCCGCCCCTGCCGTTGCCAAAAAAGTTAGAAGTTCGCCTGGAATTGACGGCACAGCACGGCCCGGCAAGCAGAACGGCAATGACGTCATGGTCACGCGGGCCAATCAGATTGCCAGAATCACACCAGCACGGCACTGCACTGCAGTTAAAAGTTCATTGTGGCAAAGCCTTTACTCAATGGGCCGCTAGCCTAGGTTCACATTTGACGTGGTAACCAGAGACTCCTTGCGAGATTCTTATCAGCGTAGAGTTCTACGAGAATTGCCTAGTAAACCTGTGAGCTAGTCGCACATGCTACGCCAGTGTACTCGTGTTTGAAAACTGACTTGACCTTGAGCAGATTCGCGAAAATGTCGTACCTAGGAACAAGTATCCGGGCTGATATCATGGGAGTGCAGGGTTGCATAAGCCAGGAGAGGGCAGGGGCAGGATGAACTTGACCTGTCGGGGTATCAGCATCTTGTGTGTCTGCTACATTCAGGGTTGATAACCGTCCCTGAGATACATAGACACGAGTATAACACGACCATGCCACATCTAGACACGAGGTATACTCATGTGCGATACGTCATGTCATACACACTGCAGTCAGCCTATATCACAGCTGTATCTACAAGTCCTCATATGTTGTTTTACAAGCAGCTGGAAGCAATACAAAAGGGCGGCAATATGTGCGCCACGAGAATAATAATTATGATCCTCCTTATGTGCGGGTCACTAAGTTCGAACCAGCGTGTGGTCATGCCTATAGAAATGTATGGGCACACATGAAGCCGGTTCGGTGACCTCCTGTTCATTACCTTACCGTTACGTGGTAAGTTCATAATCAATCCCTTGTTTCAAGCAAAAACTAATTAACTGATGTTATTAGCTACATAGCTTAATTGCGTTAACATCCAAGATGTTTTTAAATAATTAAAGGCGAATAAACACAAATGTTAATAACCTCAAAATGCCTCAGCGCCATACTGTGTCACCCAAAAACGTGGCTTCAAATACGTTATAAGACGCCCTCTCCTGACTATTGTTACCTCCGTGGTTAGAACACAGAGTTGTGGCAGTAATTTTCTTCTTATAGATCTTAAGCGGTAACCCTGTAATGTTAACTAACACCTCATAAGGAGTAAAATTTGTGGAAGTATGCACAGTGTGGTTCATTACTAATTCCTCGAAAGGTAATTTTTCTCTCCAGCTCTGCTGTTGACTGTGGCAATGAATTCTCAGCATTGTACTAAGAGATCTCATACAGCTCTCTACGATATTAGACTGACGGTGCCTTACTGGCGTCGTTGTCGGCCTTATACCCATAGTCTTCATTACTTCCTGCCAAACTTGTCCTGAGAATTGCGTACCTTTGTTCGATATGATGCAAACATGTTTTCCGATTTTTTTGACAAAATTCTTCGCTTTCGCTACAAGCGTCGGTGCCTTCGCATGTACAATTGGGTATAATTTTGTAATTTCGAGAATACATCCAACATGACAAACACATATTTCACCCCGGCCTTTGACTGTGGTAAAGACCCAAACAGATCTACGGATACTAAATCCAACGGATTTTCAGGAATAATGGGCTGTGACTCGCCTTGTAGATTCTCTTTGGAATCTTTGGCTTTCTGGCACAAGTCACACGCGGCAATTAACCGTGAAACTGTTTTTTTTTGCAATCTCGGCCAATAAAATTACCGCTTCAATGTGCAGCAAACTTTGTTCACCCCAGCATGGCTAAGAAAAACATGAGTATACGTAATACGAAGTCTTTAATTTGACAAGATGGTATCACTGTTTTCCACTGATCCTCGAAAACTGAACCCTTCATAGAATGATGATACAGGATACCTTTCTCGTCGGTACAATATAAGAGGTTCATTTTCTGTGCAGTGCTTTCGTGGTTTAGCATTTCCAAACTCTTCTGACATTTGTCATCTGATAATTGTTGACCTTTCAAACTTCCCGTTTGATCTCCGATATCTGGATGTTCGTGCAAACTTCGTATTTTCTGATTTGCTACAAAAAATTCCAAGGGTGATTTCTTGTTATCTACTAGGCGTAACTCTTCCTCCTGTACTCTACTAAGATAATCGGCGACCATATTGTCCTTTCCTCTAATATACTGAATTTCTATGTCATAGTCCTATAATAGGAGCGACCAACGAGTCAACCGTTCACCAAAATTTTTTTCCTATTTTCAAACATGCCAATGCCTGATGATCTGTCAATAATTTAATCTGTTCTCCCAATAATAGGTCGCGACATTTGTTCAAGGACCATTCTATGGCCAAGGCTGCCTTCTCCGTAACAGTACAGTTCCTTTCTGCTTTATTTAGGGTCCGACTCGCCATCGTCGTCGATCTGACTCAACTGTGCTCCTAACGCATAAGCAGAAGCATCTGTGTATAGCAGATACTCTCGCCCCATGACATGATGGCAAATCACTAAATCGCTAAGTAATAGCGTTTTCACGTCCAGGAAAGCCTTTTCCTGTTCAGGTTCCCATTTCCAAGTTGCCCCTTTCTTCAGCAATGTAAGCAATGGAATCAACAGTTCTGCCAAACTGTTTGAATAGTTACGGTAAAATCCTACCACGCCCAAAAATGATCTCAATTATTTGGCGTTGCTAGGCCTAAGGAACACTTTAATGGCTTGTTGCTTATCTGGTGCAGACTTTATACCATCCAATGTTAAAATGTGCCCCAAAAATGGTACTTCTTTACGACAAAAATTTGACTTATTAAGCATTATGGTCATTCCAGCGTCTGATAGCTTTGAAATCACGATATCTAGGTGTAGCAGATGTTCCTCAAATGTTCGAGATGTGATTAGGATGTCGTCCACATAAGCTATTGCAAATTCTTTGCATTCTTCCCCCAGTGTAACATCAATGCATCTTGTAAATTCAGCTACTGTATTACAAATTCCGAATGGTATAACTTGGCAACAGTACTGTCTATTTGTGACGTGTGCATCGTCACGAGTCAATGTGTGACGTTTCAGCTTCTAGCTGTGTTTACAGTAGGATAGTCCTACTAATTGGTTATACGCTAATAATTTTTATAATTTTAATTTATTATTTTTATACGCCGGCATACATGTAAATTTAAATGTTTGTATCTAGAATAGTAACCTTTATCTAATAATAAATTGTATGTAGTTGTTTAGTTTGTACGGGTGACGCTTGGGTGCGCCACAACTCGTTGTTAGGTTGCTGGCGATGTGTGCGCGGCAAGTATTACGCAGAGAGCCGTCAACTGGACTGGTCAGAGGGAACTGCGAGGCAAAGTGTGTCTCGTCTCTACCCACCTGAGGGCATAATGTGTGGGGTCTGAGTATTTGTGGATTTCCTACAATATTAATTGAGACATTCTCAGCTGTTGTAGAGAGTATTACGTCAGTGGCAGCTTATTTTCTCGCAAGCAGAACTTCGTCTTCTGGACGACAGACCATCAAAATGGTAACCGCTCCTCGTAGTTCTGCATGTTCAATTCTACTGTAGGGGCGCCCCTCAGCGACGCCGGATGCGACGTTGGATATGAACTCCTCTTGAAAGGAGCCTCTACGTGATAAAGGTAGGGTGTCGACCAGTGTCTTTGCCCTAATAGACGTGGGCGAAATTACTCAATTTAAAGTGGAAATATTTGTCTGGCGAAGCAACTTTACAAATTAAAGGGTAGCCGTCTATGATTCACTTGATAGTCACCCGTCAGTGAACATTAACTGTGTTAAGACGCCATATTAAATTTAAAAACTTGTATCCCAAAACAATTGTAGTAAGTATGTTGAGTAAATGTTAATACTCAATGCCAGTTAGGCCTACATTATGTGACAGCAGATCTCAACGTTACATATTTGGACTGTCCAGAAATAATTTGGGTTGGGATTTGAAGGTGCTGTGCCATGTACTACATAATATAAGAAGGATGCACTCTTGAAATCCACAGCCCCACAAGGTGGAGGTCTCATATTGTTGAACAAGAAAGTTGTATACTTACGACTAGGTTCCGACAGTTTTATTTGCCAATGCCCAGCTGTAAGATTGAGGATGCTCATAAACTTAATTCCTGTGTATAGTCTTAAGATATCACTTGTGCGAACAGGATATCCTCTAGCTAATACTGTCATTTTGTTCAAAAGCCTCGCGTCAAGACACATTCTGACCGACCCGTCCTTTTTACGTACACAGACCATCGGGTTACTGTATGGACTAGGTTCTCTTTTCACGATGCCCCAGTTTAGCATCTGCTGTAGTTTCCATTTCTCTTTGGTTGCTGCCACGGTCGTAGAAGAACAGGTCTGGACACTCGCCTATCTAATAATGATTTCGCTTGACCCCCTTGTTTAGTTATAGTTCGTCAAGTTACCAAGAATGTTGTACTTTTTGGCGCTGTTTTCCGGGCGGTCGGACTCAAACTCCGTCCATTTTTTTCAATTGTTAAACTTATAAAGTAAATAAAGATTGCTGGAGCCTTTTCTTAAGTTTGCGAGCGAAGAAAGTATTTCATAAATTGATAAAAAATACGTTTTGATAAATTGTTTATCATAGCGGAAAGGGAGTGGGCGGAGTTTAGTCCGACCGCCCTAACATCAGCGCCAATAAAACACAATTTTCTCGGTAACTTGGTGAACTACATCCAAACAACAAGGGGGTCAAGTTTCCAGGCTAGTGTCCAGACCTGTTCTTCTACGGCCGTGGTTGCTGCTCATGCACGGTGGCCATTTCATGTAAACTATTTACATTCTCAGTGCCAAACGAAATTTTGATGCGGTTATGTTCATTTTTAATTTTGGACACTTCACCTGTGCATACCCTCTGAGGTGAAAATAAATAATTGGCGACTGGCAAACGGAGGTGTTTATCGTGAGCCGTTTCTAGTTTAATGCTTGTTTACCGGCCGAAGAGGAACTAAACAGTCTTCCCCGCTCGTCGTCAGTGGTTAATTCAGGCGCATTTGAGTTTAAAAGTTTCTGACGGTCAAAATAACCGTTGGTCTTTCCTTTACGTGGCGACCTGGAAGTATGTCTCTGTTCTCTTCCCGGTGACTCATTTCTGTAATCTTGTTTTCCGTAAAATTACTGACGTATCATAGGACTGGTATGTCGCGACCTGTGAGGGCTTCGACAAGGCGAATCGTTTATCGCTCTCTTATACCAACGTAACTTATTACTACATTCGTTTCTGTACAATCGTGTGTAAACGACGTACAATGTTGCTAGTTAATTCTACAAGATCCGTCCTGCACGCGTCTTTTATTTCAGCTATTGCTTGTCGCGATATTTCCTCTACACTCGTCCTGCACGTTTCGCGTATGCCAGTCACAGTTTGGTGAGCAAATTCTTGCTGTGTATTCTGGTTTATTTGTAGCTCAGTTATGGCTTCACTCACGGAGTCTATTTGTGTTTGCACTTCGCGTATTATGTGATCTTGGCTTGCTAACCGACCTCCCATTTCGTCTAAACGCTCGTCAGTTACCTTTACGGTATATTTTGCACTAGAAACATGTAATTCTGCGTTTCAATCTCCACTGTTTTAAGCCTGTCGTTTACATCTAAACTTAGGGCGTCAAGTTTGTTAGTTCCTTCCTCAGAACGTCTTGAACAGTTTTTATTTACGTTTCGAAACTTAACCGCAGCGTGTCCTGACTTGTTTGTAATGTTAATAGTTCAGTTCTCAAACTAGCCTGGGTCTCTTGTAGATCTGTCCTTAAACTAGCTTGTAGTGTATCCTGACTTGTTTGTACAGTTTGTAGTTCTGTTCTCAAACTAGCTTGTAGTGTATCCTGACTTGTTTGTACGGTTTGTAGTTCTGTTCTCAAACTAGCCTGGGTCTCTTGTAGATCTGTCCTTAAACTAGCTTGTGGTGTATCCTGGCTTGTTTGTACAGTTTGTAGTTCTGTTCTCAAACTAGCTTGTAGTGTATCCTGACTTGTTTGTACGGTTTGTAGTTCTGTTCTCAAACTAGCCTGGGTTTCTTGTAGATCTGTCCTTAAACTAGCTTGTAGTGTATCCTGACTTGTTTGTACGGTTTGTAGTTCTGTTCTCAAACTAGCTTGTAGTGTATCCTGACCTGTTTGTATATCTGTTCGCAAAGTTGTTAAGTGTTAAGTTGATCATCATTTGTTGAAACATTGTTACAAGATGTAAGTGAAATTCAGCAGCTAACGAGCACAACCATTTATTTCTTAGTCACACACTCGACTGTCTTTTGTTGTTTCTTCCAACTATTTACAAATACAATTGTCACCAATAACACCCCTTCTCAATTTCAAGTTTGCAAAACACAAAAAAAAAAAAAAACTATAGATACACAAGTTTGCAGGTACATAAATCTGCATACATTAACAATGAATTATAGAACACTTGAAATTGAATGAATGACTGATTAACTAAAAAAAAAAAAAAAAAAAAAAATTA